>JAADWC010000008.1:0-89725 GCA_023336095.1 Pythium pectinolyticum | reverse complement strand
CTACCTTGTTTTGGAAATGTTCCGTGTTGTGCTGTACTTCAAGTTCCACGGTGAGCGAGTCAGGCCAATCACTGACGAATCTGATAATTTACAGAAATGAACAAGATCTGCCAACAAATATTGCGCTTTTATTGGATAAAACACGAATGACGACAAACTGTGGCCTCTTTGTTTTTCGCCAATCACAGATGTGAAAGTAAGATGATGTAGGTCACCCTAAATTTGGGATCATTCCTATTCTTGCTTTCGTTATGCTAGGAACAGGTATGATGGGAACCGTTGTGCCGAAAGGACGTCACGACGCGAGCACAAGCTTTTTTTGTGGCAAAGGACACGAAGAGCTGAGCTGCAGATTGCAGGTGTCAGTCGCGCTCCATGCGACGGTGGTACAGCACTCCCAAGCTTTGAAGCACTGAGGTCCAGTGGTACGAAACGCCCTCGGTATTTCAGCAGCACATCCGCAAAGCGGTGTCTGCGACGTGGTGCAAGCCTTGCCTGCATATTTTCCACATCTTTCTACGTACTGGACTGGACCTGTCTGCCGCTCGACGAGCGCTTCTCGCGTGTCGCTTTGTAGAAAGTTCTTCATTTTCTCGGTTTCCGTGAGTCAATCAAAGAGCCACAGTGTGTGATTTGGTCGATTGCCAACGCTCACACATTGTAAGCGAGACCGTGAGGATCGGTCACGAACCATCACCACTCCATACAGTTTGGATCAGTCTACAAACGAACAAAACCCAACAGTATGGGCAAGCGCTCCGCCGCCGAAGCCAACGTCGACGATGACGCGTTCGCCGTGCTCATGGCGACGGCCACGCAGAGTGCCACAGTCACCAGTAGCAACGAGACGCCAGCCGACAGAAAACTAGTGGAGTCGCCCGTGCCGTTTGCATGGAGCTGCTCGAGTGTAGAGCCCGCTGGCGCCTACCACACGCGCGTGCGCACGGCGCTTCCAAAGCAATTAAAGCTACCGCTGGAGAACAACCAACAACACGACGATGCCGGCGATGGAGAGGAAGAAGAAGAGGAGGACGACGACCACGTGAGTGCGCTCAGTGCCACGCCACCACCGCCACTGATCGCGCCTCGTCCTCGCCGCGTGGTGTCGCCGGAACTCATTTTCCAGTCGAGTGACTACCACCACCACTATCACTATCCGAAATCACCAAGCTACGGCACCAGCGCACGACCAACACCACTGGATCTCACGCAACGCCGCTCGTCGTTTCGACCCATTGGCGCTGGCCGGCCGGATGTGGAAAACCAGATCACGAGTCCGCCGTCGCGCGCCGCAAACCCCGTGGTCTTGGACATGCGCTTCAAGAACATGCAGCGCTTGGATTTGAAGACGGACGCGCGTGTCGCGCCTTTGCAGCCGTTCCATCGCCCACAAGCGCAACGCCGCGCAATGGTGTCGCTGCCGCCACCGCAATTCAAGTGATCCAGTCAAAATAATGTACAAAAAACAGACCAGAACCGAAGAGCTCTTTTCGACGACTGTCAAGGAAAAGGAACACAAATGAATCGCGATGGTGCCGGAAGTGGTCGACTATTACTGCACCATGACGCCATGTATCTATCGATCTACACAAAACCCACGACTGTCTAGCAACTATGATGAATATGAATAAGAAAAACTGTCTTTTTGCGTGTGAAAAACATACTCGTGACATGCATATTTTGTTCAAAATGATCCACTCCTTCTATTCCAGCATACCAACGCTATCACGCCTTCACCATCTCTACTGGTCATCAGCAATCCTGGGCAATGTGTCACCCAAAGAAAGCGAATGATCTCAACTGTTCCCATCGGGTAGTTAATCCCTCGGGGAGCAGCAGACTTGGCAACGTCAGGGGAATATCCAATACTGGATCCCTTTTGTTGGCAAGTCCTGAGCGAAATGGCGTGAGGCCACAGGTGTGTCTTGTTCCTTCTTCATCTCCGTCTCCTTCTCCTTCATTCTCCTTCATTCTCCTCGTGCGCGGCGAGTCTACTTGCGGTCGTAGCCGAGAATGGGCGAGAGCCACTTTTCAATCTCTTCCACTGACTGGCCCTTGCGCTCGGCGTAGCTCACGATCTGTTCCTTGCCGACCTTGCCCACGGCAAAGTACTGCGACTCAGGGTGCGCAAAGCACAGCGCACTCACCGCCGAGCCGGGCAGCATCATGTAGCTGTCCGTGAGCTTCAAACCAGCGAGCTCCTCGGCCTTGAGCAGATCCCACAGCGCGCGCTTCTCCGTGTGGTCGGGCTGCGACGGGTAGCCCGGCGCCGGACGGATACCGTCGTACTTGACCTTGAGCAAGTCCTCCTTGCCCAGCACTTCATCGGCCGCGTAGCCCCAGTCGTTCACTCGCATCTCACGATGGATGTACTCGGCAAACGCCTCAGCAAGACGATCGCCAATGGCCTGCGCCATGATCTTGTTGAAATCATCATGCTCGGCTTCAAACTTGGCGGCAAGCTCCTCGACACCAAACACACCGACGGCAAAGCCACCAATGTAATCAGTCGTGTACCCGTCAGCGCCATTGCTCTTGGGCGCCACGAAATCCGCCAGCGACATGTACGGATCGTTGGTCTCCTTCTCGGCCTGCTGACGAAGCATACAGAACTTGGAGACGGGTGTATCTGGGCTCTTTGGATCGCACACGATCACGTCGTCACCTTCACAGTACGCTGGGAAGATCCCCGACACGCCCCGCACAGTCATGAGCTTCTGATCGATGATCTCACGCAGCAGCTTCTGGCCTTCGTCAAAGACCTTGCGGGCCTCGGCGCCCACGGATTCATCATCAAAGATCTTGGGGTACCCACGGTTCGGGTACCGGCCTCGCAGTTCCCAGGTCTGGAAGAACGGGTTCCAATCAATGAACGGCACCAGCGTCTCGAGATCGAGATCGTCAATGAGCCGCACCCCCACGCGGTTGATCTTTTCGTACGGCGGCTGGCTGGCAAAGTCAATCTTGAAAGCCTTCTTCTTGGCGACTTCGTAGGTCACCAGCTTGATATCGTCCAGCGACGCGTAGTACTCTTCACGAAGCTCCTCGTACTCCTCCATGAGCTCTTCGACAAACTCGTCGCGCTCTTCGTCTTGACGCAGCAAGTTGCCCACAACCACGACACTGCGCGACGCGTCTAGCACGTGGATCACTGGATGGTCAGGAGTCGAGTAGTGCGGCGCGATCTTGACCGCAGCGTGCATCTTGGAAGTCGTGGCACCTCCGACCATGAGCGGGATCTTGAGTCCGGCCTTTTGCATCTCACGCGCGACCGTGACCATCTCATCCAGCGACGGCGTGATCAGGCCCGAGAGACCGATGATGTCGACTTTTTCCTGCTTGGCGACACGCAAGATATCCTCACACTGGACCATGACGCCCATGTCGATGATCTTGTAGTTGTTGCAGCCCAGCACGACGCCCACAATGTTTTTACCAATGTCGTGGACGTCACCCTTGACCGTAGCCATCAGCACTTTGCCCGCGTACTGCGAGTCCTCGTCCAACTCGGCCAGGATCTCGCCATTGGCTTCAGCAGCCAAGCGGCTCTTGGCCTTTTCTTCCTCCATGTACGGCAGCAAGTACGCCACGGCCTTTTTCATCACACGCGCCGACTTGATCACTTGCGGCAAAAACATTTTACCCGAGCCAAAGAGATCACCAACGACGTTCATGCCGTCCATGAGTGGCCCTTCAATCACATCCAATGGACGGCCACACACTTTGCGCATTTCCTCGACGTCCTGGTCGATAAACTCCGAGATCCCCTTGACCAGCGAGTGCGTGAGACGCTCCTTGATCGGCAGAATGCGCCAGCCCTGCGCCGACACGACGTTCAAGTCGACACCTCCCTTCTTGGCGGCCTCAAGCTTCTCCTTCTCCAGCAGCGAGCGGTCCAGCAGGCCCTCGGTCGCCTCCGGGTTCCGGTTCAGCACCACGTCTTCCACGAGCTGCAGCAGATCCTTGGGGATATTGTCGTAGATCTCCAGCATACCGGCGTTCACGATACCCATGTCCATACCGGCGGCGACCGCGTGGTACAGAAACACACTGTGGATCGCCTCACGGATCACGTTCACGCCACGAAAGCCAAACGACAAGTTGGAGACACCGCCACTGATCTTGGCGTACGGACACGTCTCTTTGATGCGGCGACACGCATTGATGAAATCCACACCATAGTTGTTGTGCTCCTCCATGCCCGTGGCGATGGTCAAGATGTTGGGGTCGAAAATGATATCCTCTGGCGGGAACCCGACACGGTCCACAAGGATATCGTACGAGCGCTTACAGATGCGTAGCTTCTCGTCCTCGGTCGCGGCCTGGCCGTCTTCGTCAAACGCCATGACCACGACGGCGGCGCCGTGGCGCTTGACAATACGCGCATGTTCACAGAACAGATCCTCTCCGACTTTGAGCGAGATCGAGTTGACGATACACTTTCCCTGGACACACTTGAGTCCGGCTTCCACAATGTGGAACTTGGACGAGTCGATCATGAACGGCACTTTCGACACATCGGGCTCGGTCACGGCGATCTTGAGGAACCGTTCCATGGCCGTGACGCCGTCCAGCATGCCGTCGTCCACGTTCACGTCGATCACCATGGCGCCGTCTTCCACTTGCTGGCGCGCAATGTCCATGGCCGTGCCGTAGTCGCCTTTCATGATCAGCTTCTTGAAGCGGATCGATCCGGAGATGTTACACCGCTCACCAACGTTCAAGAACGAGAACCGTTCTTTCGTGACCACGAGATCTTCCAGTCCCGAAAGCCACATGTACGGATCTTTCAACGGCGGCAGCGCACGCGGCGTGTACCGCTCGGTCATCTCCTTCAGTGCGCCAATGTGCTTTGGCGTCGTACCGCAGCAACCGCCCATCATGTTGACCAGGTTGTCCTTGCAAAACTCTTCACAGTACGACGCCATGAGCGCCGGGCTGTCGTCGTAGCCGCCCATGGCGTTGGGGAGACCGGCGTTTGCGTACACGGACACAAAGCACTCGGCGACATTCGCGAGCCGCTGCAGGAACGGCTTCATTTGGTCGGCGCCCAGCGCACAGTTGAGTCCGATACAGAACGGCTTGGAGTGGCGCAGTGACACGTAGAACGCCTCCGTGGTCTGGCCCGACAGCGTGCGGCCACTCATGTCGACAATTGTACCAGAGATAAACAGCGGCAACTTGCGACCCGTGTCTTCCTGGTACTGGTCGATCGCGTACACGGCGGCCTTGGCGTTCAGCGTGTCGAAAATCGTCTCCACAAGCAGAATATCCGAGCCACCGTCCACGAGACCGCGCACTTGTTCGTAGTACGCCGTCACTAATTCGTCAAACGTGACGTTACGGAAACCCGGGTCTTCCACGTTGGGTGAAATCGACAGCGTGCGGTTCGTCGGGCCGATCGAGCCGGCGACAAAGCGCGGCAGCAACGGGTTCTTTGCGGTCACTTCGTCGGCCACTTCACGCGCGATCTTGGCGGATTCGTAGTTGAGTTCGTATGCCAAGTCTTCCATTTTGTAGTCGGCCTGCGCGATCGTCGTGCCGGAAAACGTGTTGGTACCGATGAGCTGCGCACCGCCAATCTCCATGTACTCGCGATGGATGTCCTTGATGATCTTGGGCTGCGTGATCGACAACAAGTCGTTGTTGCCTTTGACCAGCGTGTCAATGTTCTTGAATCGCTCGGCACGGAAGTCTTCCTCTGTGAGCTTGTACTGCTGGATCATGGTACCCATGCCGCCGTCAAAGATGAAGATGCGCTGCTTCATGAGCGCCGTCAAGTACACAAAGATGTCACTCTCACCGCGCACGAACGGCTTCTGGAGAAGCGCGACTTCCTCCGGGGTGACTTCATGTCGGTTGAACTTGGCCATTTTCGATCAGGTAAGTTGGATTCGCCAACAAAACGGGAACAGTAGAGTTGTTGGTTGGATGCGCTGGAACAATTGGAAGAACACCAACAGAAAGGGAATGCGGTGTCACTTGTTGGATAGGTAGAGGAAAAAAGCCGACGCGCGCGTTTCAAGACAATGGGAATTGACTTGGGACGGACGCAATACAACAATCACGAAGGACAAAGGTGAAGAGGTGGTGATCTCTTCTCCCGCGTTCGGTTGCTTCTCTTTTCTCGAAATGTGGGTTTCTGCGAGAGAGGGAAGCAGCGCAACAAACAGATCCGTTGACCGCCAACAGAACCTGGAACACGACAGATGACAGGGGCCCATGCCCGGAACGTCACCTGCCGTGATCGCTCAAACATTGATCGCCACCAAAATTCGCTTTACAGTGCATCTTGTAAATATATACATTGTTGCACGTATTCATTTCTAAAGGTCTCTGGAACATTTTCTTCTTTTTGAAAGAGATCGTATAACGAAAGGTATGCTTTATTAAAGCCATATTGTCTGCAGACCCACGTGGGCAAGAAAGCGTATTTACGTTCTGGCAAAGATCAGAGATGTCACTATTGTGAGGGAAATGCTCCCATTCCGCGGCTTTCCGTCGACAGGAACGTTCCTGTTGCGCAGCCCATTGGGCTCACCTGGGATATGTCGCGCGCAGCAAGCGAGAATGGGCAGGCCACAAGTGACGAGGTGACATGGCTACGCTTTGCAGATCGTTCATTGGCAGACACCACCACAGGATTCCATTTTTTCTTTTCTCTCGTGTCTTTTTCATTTCATTCTAAACTTCCTACCTGGAGCTTTTCCAGCTCAGCCTGCATTTTCATAATCACTGTGACCAGCATCTCTTGACGGCGTGTGGCCTCTTCCAGTTTCGCAGCGACGTCATTCAACGCCAGCGCCATACTGGAGCTAATGCCATTCGCAGTGGGCGTCGAGGAGCTGCGCCGTACGACATTGTTGAGCCGTGCCGCGGTCGTCGACATGGTTGGCACAAAGCCCGAGTTCTTGCGCTGCTCATTCTGCCGGAACCGCATGGACGCACTCATCGGAGCACTCTCCAGTGGAAGCGCCGTTGCCGATATGGCCGTGCCCTGCTGCTTCATGGTCGACAACCGCGGCGGCGGCAACTGCTTGTCTGGTGACGGCGGTTTCTCTGCTACCACCGCCTTTGCAGGAGATCCCAGCAAGTGTTTGCGACTCGGCATCATCGCCGTCAGTGGTGCAAGCGCCGATTTCCCGGGCGAGCCTGGCTTTGATACGCGTAGTAAAGCTGCTGCTGGTAGCGACGGCGATGCAGTGGGCGGAGACAATGCCGGCGGCGGTAGCGAGCTGTCGGTTTGGATTTCATTCGGTTGTGGGGAGGTTGGCGGCCGGGGCGGCTGCCTGGCGCGTGCCACCTGTGCCATCTTGGCCTGCATGGCCGGGAACAGCGACAGCGCGTCCAAAAACCGGTTCCGCGAAAGCATGCGCAGCTCACAAAAGCACAGTGTGCGCACGGTCGCCCGTCGTCGATTGTCGGCACTGAGAATCGCCATTTCGCCAAAATACTGGTTTTCACCTAAAATGCCGATTTGCTCCGTACCACGAAGCACTTCAACGGCGCCGCGGAAAATGAAAAACATTTCGTGGCCGATTTCGCCTTCGATCAGCACGTCTTCGAGCGGCGCAAAGTGGATCATGCGCATATTCAGCGCCAGTTCCATGAGAAAATTCGGTTCACTGCCCGTGAAAAACGGGAACTTGCGCAGAAACTGGTCGTTGATACTCAATGCGATCTTGGACCGCAGCTTCGAGGACAGTTCGCCCAGGATCTGCTGCTCGCCGTTGAGTTTGCTTTCGCGCGACTGGCGCGAATTGTGGTAAAACTCTCGGATCTCGATCCGCACTTTCATGGGTAAATCGCGCGCAGCCATGTACTCGTTCACTTCGTCCATCTTGGACCGGAAACGGGTCTCCGAGATGGTCAAACTGGACACGAGCTCCACGATCTTGGATCATCCCACATACAAATACCAAGTCAGCATTTTTGTCTCTCTCTCTCTCTCTCTCTCTCTCTCTACGTCTCCTGGTGGTAAACGTACATTTGTGATTCCGTACGCAAAGATGCCACCACCAACGATCATGGCGAAAATGGAAAAGAGCCGCTCGTCGGCATTTGTGCCAGCCACGTCGCCAAATCCGATCGTCGCGCTGTGTGTGTGTGTGTGTGTGGCCATGAACAAGACCATCAGTACGACGTCCATAACTGATAAAATAAGAAAACAAACAGACAGCTCCAAGGACACTACACGTACAGTGTCATGACGGAAAAGTAGAGCGCGGCAACGTAGCGGTCCCACTTGTTGCCCTCCGGGTCGTCGATGCGGTTGACCTTGATCCAGTTGCGCCCGCTTGTCTGGCTCGCGGCGATCGCGTGGAAAATGCAACTGAACCAATGTGAGACAAACACGACCATGAGCACGTACTTGAACAACGCCGTGAGCGTCGAGCGAATGAAAATCGCATTCTGGATGCGGCGGAAAATCCGTGATATCCGGAAAAGCCGCAGCAGCCGAATGAGCCGTAGGAGCTTGAGGATGCGCCGCAGCGTCGACGTGGAACCCGCCGGCCCCGCTGGTAAAATGGAATCGTACGGGATCGCAGCGATCACATCCACTGTGAACCAGCCCGAGAGGTAGGACTTTGTAGTCGCGCGACGGCTGTACTTGACCGCTCCATCCACTTCGATCGCCGTGTTGAACATGACGAACTGTTGCATAAAGATCCACCATGAATCAGAATAGATGATATCTCAGCAAACATGTTCACAACAAAACAAGAAAAGACGCACAATGTCGACGATAAAAAAGATGTCGACAAACGAGTCAAAGTCGTCCTGGCCGGAGCCCGACGCGTCAAACGACGCACGAAACTACAGACACACACGCACAGCCAACCACCGCCTGAGTATCAGCCCCGTACGAGTACCAGCATGCCTGCAATAATGGTCTGAGTTCCGTACCGGCAAGACAAACGCGTTGTAGAGAATGAACGCGATACTCATCAAATCCCACACGAGCCGAATGCGGCCGTGCGGATTGATCATCTTCTTGGACCGCGCAAACGCTCGCGCCTGGGAGCGCAGTGTGTTGCGCCGGATGAGGCGACGAAGACCCGAGCTGTCCACGCCGTCCAAGTCCACGGGCTTTGGCGGCGCCTTGCGGTCCAGCACCAATGGAGTGGGAGCGCCACTACCGCTGGGCGTGTCGACACCTAACGTACCGGTAGTGGAACGCGGCATTTCGCTGGAACCTCTGCGATCCCTCCTCTCCGCCGTCTCGCCTCCTCCACCAGTTCCTCCTCCTCCTCCTCCTCCTCCTGCTGCTCCGCCATCTCTCTCATCGCCTCCATTTTCATTCTCTCCCTCTGGAATCGGATCGTCGTCTTCTCCCGGGTCGTCGGAAAGCAGCGACGATTGCTGGAAATGGGTCGCTCGGTTCACTTTTTGGTAGTTTTCGTACTCTTCGCCGGGCGAGAGCGTCATCATAATGCCGCGCGACTGCGACGGACTCGCGGCGTCCGTGTCGGGCACGTCAAAGCCGCCACGCGTGAGATTGCCCGTGATTTCCTCATGGAAATGCGTGCGGCGCCGCAGCCGTGCCTTGTAGAAATGGTCAATATCCAGTTGCTTCATACAAAACAACCCATTCAGATATGAGCTCTTGGAAAACAAGACAAGCGAAGAGGAGGGTACAACACCCCCGTACCATGTCTTCATTGGGCTTGGAGTCAAAGAGCTGGATCATCCGCTTGGATCCGCGGCGGATATTCATCTACACACCATACCGCCAATCCGGGTTAGACAAATCACGGTCCGTGCAAGTCGTCATCTAGCAGCAGCTCACTTTGGCTCGGTCGATCGGACGCTGCAGCTTGGGAGGGCTCGTGCTGTCCATCTCGGACACGACACGCGGAGCGTTGGCTCCACCTGACGCTGATGCTGATGCTGCGGCGGATACGGATGGACTGGTCGCTGCAGGAAACGCATCGCGGGCTTCATCAAGCGGAACATCATCTACCGGTGCGACTTTGGACATGTCGACACGTCGCCATCCACGCAGCAGCAAGTACGAAGCGAAGCGCAGAGACAACCTGTTACCCTGTACTAGTACGCCCTGGCATGGACGCCGTGCCGTGCCCTGCAACTGTGTAGGCTATTTATTTCCCCCCAATCGCAGGTGCGTGAGAGCGGATGAGAGCGTAACGCAATGTAACGCTTTGTGCGTGTGCGGTCGTCGTGCTGTACACTACGGCCTCCTGCTAGAAATGGAAAGACGACCTAGCGTTTTGTTTATAGAAGTCTGTCAGAGTACTGTATACCAGTACCGGTATGTACAAGAAAGGCCGGAAGAAAAGCTATTCACCAGGTATGCATTTTGCTCATTACTCCCTGTCGAGTGAAGATCGCGTCCAAGTGGGTGATGGTTTTGTCTTGTTTCTCGTTCTTCTTCTTTTTTTTTTTTCACGACGAACAACCATCCATCGACGCTCCCAACCACCGCGAGTACCGGTAAAAAGAAAACCCCAACTACGCCATCTTCCTTTTCTTTACGCGTAGTACTGGAGACTCGCCTTCTTCTTGGCCGACACGACGCCAATGCCCTCCATAAAGTCTTCGTGCTTGATGATGCTCGAGTCGCGTCGCAAGGCGAGCATGCCCGCCTCCACACACACCTACATCATCACCATCACAAATTCCCACGTGAGCTTCCCTACCCATACAGCAATATAGCAAAACCTATTACGTACCGCCTTGAGCTGTGCGCCGTTAAAGTCGTCTGTGCAGCGCGCCAGTTCATCAAAGTTGACGTCGTCCATGTCCACGTTCATCTTGCGCGAGTGGATCTGAATAATACGCGCACGCGCCTCCTCTGTCGGGTGCGGCAGCTCAATCTTTCGGTCCAGACGGCCCGATCGCAGCAGCGCCGGGTCCAGCACATCCGGTCGGTTGGTCGCTGCGATCACTTTGATCTTGGTGTTGGCCGTGAAGCCATCCAGTTGGTTCAAGAGCTCCAACATCGTGCGCTGCACTTCACGGTCGCCCGACTGTTCGCCACCGAAACGCTTCGTGCCAATGGCATCCAGCTCATCGATAAAGATGATCGCACCGCCCTTGTTCTTGTCTTTACATTTCTCCTTGGCCAGCTCAAATGCGTCACGCACCAGCTTGGCGCCGTCACCGATAAACATTTGCACGAGCTGCGGCGCCGCGAGCTTGAGAAAGATCGCGTCGGTTTGCTTGGCACACGCACGCGCCAGCAACGTCTTGCCCGTGCCCGGCGGTCCGTGGAGCAGCACGCCCTTTGGTGGCTGGATGCCAATGGCTTCAAACCGCTCACGGTGGGTCATGGGCAACACCACGGCCTCCACGAGCTCCTGGATTTGCTTGTCCAGACCGCCAATGTCGCTGTACTCCTCCGTCGGCTTTTCGTCGACCTCCATGGCCTTGACGCGCGAGTCGTACTCGGCGGGGAGCTTCTCGAGGATCAGATAACTGTCCTTGTTGGTGCCCACCAAGTCATTCGGCACGAGCTTTTCCGAGTCCACGAGGCCAGGAATCGGCAGAAAGATGGTCTGGCGCGTAGAGGTCTTGATCACGGCGCTCTTTCCCTTGCGCGCAGCGTCCACATCCGTGGCGGCGCCGTCCTGTTCGTCTTCGTCGTCTTCCAGTTCCAAGATCTCGACCACGTTGCCCACCAAGTATGGCAATTGCTTGTTCAACTTGACTTTCTCGTTGTTTTCCTTGATGTGCTCGCGCTGCGTGTTGGTCTCGTGGTTAATGCGCTGGATGTCGCTGCGCATGATGCGGATATCGTTGTCCAGCAAACGGATCCGCTGGCGCAGTTCGTCGTTCGACATGAGCAAGATCTCGGGATCGAGCCCATCTTCGGCGCCACCCCAGATATCACTGGATTCCAGACTGCTCATACTTGGTGATGCACGTGCGTAGGAACCTGTAGGTTGCTTGATGCGTGCGCAGACGGCGGCTCTTTGACAGCAAAACACGAGATTGCTTCCCGTTGCTTCTTGGTCGTACAGAAGACGTCTGGGATTTTCCGCACTACGATCCTCCCCCTACCGGAAAATGACTGTATTTTGACCAATCAAAACGATTTCTGAAGTTTTACGGTAATTTGTTTAGGCGGAAAGTGAGAGGAAAACGATCTTTGTTTGAAACACACAACAACTTCAAAAGCGAGTGGGTGTTTTATACAAAGTACTGTGGATGTGAATGTCACAAGAGACGAAATGGCTACATTTTTGGCTTGGAATGCCTCCTTTTCCTCTAGCTACAAAATTCAAGAGTAAACACAAACCAAGAGCTCAAGCTAATCCAACGCGCCCTGCCACTTGACCACGCAGCTGACAGCGATCATCTCGCCGGCAGTCGTCGCATCCGAAAGCTTCTTTGTCGGGTCTTCCGGCCCGCAGGACTGGATCACCACTTCTTCCGACTCGGTGTCAATGGAGACTCGCACTTCCGATTCTGCAAATGTCCACACATCCATGCCACGTTGGTTAGCTTTTATGATTCTAGTAGTCGTATAGAAAGGCGTGAGAGTGCACGAACCTGGGTTGAATGGCCGCAAATACCGCAGAAGCTTGGATTTGAGAAGCTGGATCGGCCCCGTCTCCACATTACGAGCACCGTACTTGGCATAGATCTTCTGCGAGGTGACTTTCCCACTGACTGACGCCGAGCGAACTTCATACTTCATGGAATCAGACAGCGACAACTTGTTTGCGAGGCCAGGCTGGGAGACAATACATAATCAATCAGCAAGTGGTTCATCAGGAAGCCTATAGAGTAGAAGGCAAGCAGCTGTATCAACGCAACGCACCTCGACCCACAGACGATGCCAGTAGAGATTGCGGTAGTTTGTGTCGAGTTGCTGGAGCTTGAGCTCAATGATCTGCGAGACGTGGACCTGCTCAAATGGTAAGAACGGAATGACCTACTCACAAACACAAGACATAACGTCACAATCCCGACCTACAGATCATTTTGGCCCACGGTAGCCGCATTCGTACCTGATCCACCATTTTGCCAAAGCTCAGGCGACTCCACTGTGTGTCGAGCGCACCCTTGACGACATTCTCCAGCTGGGCCGCGGGAATATCCTCTCGGTTTTCGTAGTTGATCATCACGTGCTCCATCTCCAGGACGCCAATGTCGGACACGAGGATGAAAATGACCTGTGATGACGACAACATAACAAACCGTCAGTATGGAGCTCTCAACTGAAGTGGCATAGAGTGCGTACGTTGCTTGTATCAATGGTCTTGGTCACCCCATTCTTGTAGTACGATAGCTGAGCACGGTCACCAACGGCCTCCATGATAGCTATACAGAACAACCCACTAGTCAATACAAGCGCATTCAAATGGGCATGGCAATAGAGATCCCACACAAGCTCACCATCTAGCGTGTGCGGAATGACCTTTTGGACCTCGTCAAACACCACGACCGCCTTTCCCGAGCAGTACTGCAGGTGCTCCACCAATCGCGTCTTGATCTGGCTGTGGTATTCGGTGATTGGGTTCGAGAACGAGTCGCTAAAGTCTTCGCCTCGAAAGATCAGCAGCCCCGTTGGGATTAGCTTTTCGCTGTTGGGCAACTTGCGTCGGCGCTTGAATAGACTCTCTGCGAGCAAGTTGGACATCTCGGTCTTGCCTGTGCCCGTTGGGCCCGTGATCGCCAGCACGAGCGGCGTCCGATCCTTGCTGGACTTGCGCCTGACACAGGTACACACGTGTTAGCCCCAACACTCTTATTCGCAAAGACGTACTGTGTCATATTCGGTATTGCGTACGAGAATTCCCACGACTCGATCGCCGCAACAACCGATTCAATGGCGCGATCCTGCGCCACAAGATGGCCGTGGAGGTACGTGCGCACAGACAGCGACGGCTTCTCCACGAAGATACATTGCTCTGTTGCAAAACGCATTCATCACCGAGACGATTGGTTAGCTGCGCAGTCCAATAAACGATACTATTTGCCAGGAGCTCACCTCCTAGTCCAGACTGGTAGCCCGCCCATTCCACGGCCTGTGCTGCCGAGTCCTTGCTTTTCCGAACCCATTTCTTCCAGTCGAGCGCGTCCGCTTGGATGAGAAATACACATATGTACAGGAGAGCGACCAGCGCACACCGTGGGAGCCGCATCATGAGCGGGCGCCGCGAGCGAATGCGCGCCATTTCTCCGCACGGTTGCTCTACACACTTGAAATGGTGAAGAAGCGACGGGCCGGGTTACAACTCATTTTGGTAACCCAAACCCATTTATATTGGTTAACTTAGTTGAAGCGTAACCCGTGAGAAAAAGGTTACGGTCAGTTGCTCAAGCTCGGTCGAAGAATGCGCGCGAGATGACGGCGATGTCGCTGGCGAGCTGAGGAGATGCACTGTACGATGAAACGAATGACACTGCTTCATGAGATCGTCTCGGATTCGCAAGTACTGTGTGGAGAGCACACAGGTCGTCTACGGATATAGGAAAGGTGGTCAAATATGGAGAGTCAAGGAGCAAAACGGAAACATGGTACTGTAACTCACCATCGTAGACGCTCTCGTCACGCTGTGCCGGCTCTTGTTCCTTTTCTTGCTGCGTCAGTCGCTCAGGGCTGATGTCAATCACGCGTACGCCCATGATCTGGAGTGCCTCTAAGCAACACTCCTTGTCATCCTTCGAGCCAAAGCGACACATCACGGAGCACGTAGACACGCTGGACCAGATTTTGATGCCGTACTCTGCGACGATGCACTTGTGTGGCTTCTGTAGTTTGCGACCGTACTGGCCACTGTTGCCTTTGTTGTACGCAAAGGAAACGAGCTGGTCGGTTGTATTCACCACGAGCTTGCCGAGATGCGGCGACTGGCGCAGCCGCTTCGTCTCTGGATCGAGCAGCACAAGATGCGCGCTGAACTTGATCACATGCGCTACTCGCACTGGCGGTTGCGTCTTCGCGAGCGTGCTGTTGGTGCTGCTAGTTGCGACGTCACTGTCCATCGCATCCCTCATCAGTGCCATCATTTTTTTTCCCTTTTGTGTGAAGAAATTTCTGTCTTGTCTTCAACTTGACTACCAGTATACTGTCACATCATATGTTACAAGGCGCAGTCTTTCCTTTTGAAAAGAGAACAAAGAGCACCGTCGCTTGCTCCCCCCATTTCCTCAATGGACAAGTCGACACTAGGGATGGGATCTCCAACCACGGACACCTGGCGGTACGCGCTCTGTGCCGACGACCTGATCGATGCGTTGGACACGGAACGCAAATGGTATGAAGCTCAGGTCGTCTCTCGATCAGCAGACTCGGTGCTCGTGCATTACCGCAGTTGGGACACTAAATGGGACGAGTGGCTGCCGCTCCAGTCGCCTCGGATCGCACCCGCGTACTCGCATGTTCGCCGCTGGCGTGCACTGAGCCTAGGAAGCGGTGTGCAGCTGCGTGTGTCGCTGCTCGGCGGCAAGTCGGCGTGGCGTGACGGTGTCGTGCAAGACCTCAAGTCCAGCGCCAATAGTGATGGCACTACGGCCACACAAGTGCTGGTGAAACTCGCAGGTGATGCGAGAACGCGCTGGGTGAGCACGAACGACGACTTCTTGTGCGCACCAAACACCCACAAGGCAGTGCCCGCCAATAAGTCTGTGCTCGCGGACGACGACAGTGCGATTGTCCCGCCTCGTGCGTCTCATACCACCAGCCCGTATACCACCAGCACGACAGTGGCCGGAAAAACCTGTGTCCGCGTACGACCACCGCCGATGACCATGGCACACGCTACAATTCGCGCTAATGCAACCAAAGCCAGCGCGATTGCATTGAGCAAAGCGACGTCCACGGCGCGTGTAGTGACCGCTGCCACGCGTGTGCAAACGCCACCGGTCGCCGCGAGTGTAGTGACGGCCACGAATGCGCAGCCGCCTCCACAGATCAAGATCGAGCCAGCACCGAGCGCCACAAACGAATCGAGTACACAGACAAACGAGAACGACGCTGCAACAGCCCGCGCGACCACTCCAGCGAAACCAAGTCTACGCGAATGCCACGAACAGATCAAGCGCAAGGCCAACAAGGCACTGGGCGTTCTCGAAGTGTGGGAATTGAACCTGAAGCAGCAGCTACTGCTCATGGCCGAGTGGAAGCGCGATCTCAGCGAGCAGCTTGAGCTGGTGGACGGACTGGAGAAGGCAGAAGTGGCGTCACAAGGCGACCAGTCGAAGAAACGAGCGCGTCACAACTGACCCGACACGGCACGGGGCACAGCATCTACTGTATCTGCATTCGACTCTTCCAGGCGTGCATACCATTTGTAAAGTGCCGTTCCAAATTTTGTATTCTTGTTTACTTGTTTTGTTTTCTTGTTCAATGTATGGATGCTACTCACAATTACTATGATCACTACTAGTACCACACACACCCACACACAATACCACTCACTCTCTTGGACTCACTCCCACAGAATAAGAGGAAGGCACGCTAGCCTCGTTTCGTGCGCTTGGTCTTTCGCTTTGGCCGTCCTTGTGGCTCTGGTTCCTGACGGGGGACGCTCTGGAGGTCCGCTTCGTGGTGGCTCTTTAGACTCGCCACAATTGCTTCCGCCTGCTCCTGGAGCTCATCCAGCGAGATGGTGCAGCTGGTCGCAAACTGCTCAAAACGACCGCGTAGAGTCAAGATACCGCGCTGGAGCTCCTGGAGCTCGCGCTCCAGCCGGGCCGGCATCGGTCCGTCTGCTTGTGTTGGTTCAGCCGTGGCGGCCGCTGGCGTCTCTCCACGTACTGGTTGCGGCTGCGCCATCTGCGTCACGTCACGCCCACCGTTGGCGTTCGCTTCACCACCAACGTGGCTCGATGGTGGCTCTGGCTCTTGCACTGGCTTGGTCTTCTCGCTGGTGGCTTGTGGCTTGCGCTTGCGAGGCAATGGAAACGTCAGCACGCCCAGTGGCGCCAGGAAATCGTCGTCGATCTCGCGCCACTCGCTCTTGCACGTGCCATTGCGGTCCGTGAACTTGATCTCCACACGCACCAGCGCCTTGGTGGTCTTGCGCGTGGAGCGATTGACGACTTGGCCGACCACCCAGTGGCTCGCCATGTCGGAATGGTCCGCGACTCGAAAGCCAATCTGCACAAAGTGGCCCGTTTGTAGTGTGCGACGCCACGCGCCGTGGTGGGTCTCGTGTTGCGCGAGCCGTTCGCTGGAGATATGAAGCCACTCGTCGAAGCTCCAAGGCCAGCCGCGGAAGCGCACGCAGATCTTGTCGTGGCAGCGATCCGCCACGCGGGCTTCGTACCAAATCGCTGAGCCTGAGCTCATGTCCACGACCTCCAAGTCGTCGCCCTCACGCAGCTCCACACGCCATGGTTCCATCGCCGAGCCGGAGGAGGAGGACGAAGAGCCTGGCTCTCCAGTCGCGGTGCTGTCGCCCTCTTCTGCCTTGTCCTTGTCCTTGTCCTTGTCCTCTTCCTCGTTCTCGTCCTCTTCCTCGTCCTCCGAGAACTCTAGTGGCGTGGCTGTATTGAACAGCGTAGTGTGAGTGTTGGCTTGGCTCAGAAACTCACTCTGAGCGTCCATCCAGCGGGTCTCGCCATCGCCATCTAGCTTCACTCGCACACGAAAACCTGTGCTGGACGAGGAGCGAGTGGCGCTGGCCGTAGCGTGGTGCTCGATCTTGATTCCCTCGGGGCTGGCCGCTACCTTGAGCACCACGGCGTTGCGCCACACGGGCTTGCGCTGCTTGTGCGCGATTGTTCCTACCTGCACGCGCTGTCGTTTCGTGAATGCGCGCCAGAGTGCCACCTTCGTATACGCTGGTGCGAGTCGCTTTGAATCCAGCAGTGGTACATGTTTGTTGGTGCTGTCGGCGCGGCCGCGGAAATGCACACGCACAGAGGTCTCTGAGATCGACTTGACCGTGGCTTCGCGCCAGACTTCGTCCGTGTCCTGGACGTCAAGAAAGTCGCCAACGTGGAGACTGCGGTACCACGCCGTGGCCACTGTGGTAGTCGTGCTAGCAGTCGTCGTAGTAGCAGTCGTCGTAGGAGGAGGAGGAGTCGCCGTTGGCGCGGAAGACGCAGTCGTGGTCATGGTGCTGTGTTTGTAGGAAGCCAATGAGTGGGGAGGTTGTGGATCAACACGAAGTGATCCGGGCACTAACGGGCATTTGCTTGCCCAAGGGAGTTGCTCTTGGAAGTGGTGGTGGGAAAGGGGGCAAGCTGTGTGCGCTGAGTGCTGCATCCACGCCCCGTCCCGTGCCGAGTCGTTATGACCTTGCGACTTCTAGTCGTGTGCCCGTTGACAACCACCCAGTCAATGTGGTGAGTCGTGTTGTGGCGCCCTGCTCATGACGGATTCGAAATGTGGTCGATCGCGACGATGCGCAGATGGGCTCCATTTACATCATAGATGCATAGCAATGCAGCTTCCTGAAGCAATAGAGCGTCGGTAACCCGTTGGATCTCCATGCATGCTTTTCGAATGGTGTTGAACCCATTTGGGTGTTGTTTTGTTGAAGCGACGCATTCCCTCGCTAGAGTGCCTTCAGAATTGCTGTGTCGTTTCGAGAACGAGCAATAGTCCCTCCCGGGGCCACAAATCGAGTCCGTGACACGCACATTTCTTTCAAAACGAAAAAAGCGCAACGGTCGACGATAAAAATGGCGACCAGCTACGCGGCCATGGCTACGCCTGGCGCGCAGCATTCCGATGAAGATACCCACCATGATGTCAGTACCACCCACGGAAGTGATGGCGTATCTGGCGGTACCACTACTGCAGCTGCCACCGAGCCACGGCGCTCGGCGTCCGCATCGCTCTCGGCGGCAGCGTTCTTCGGACTCCGCGACGACAACAGCTCCGTGTCCGGCGACTCGGTGGACGACGCAGACCTTGAGTCTGCCACCAGCCACGTGGATGTGTCCATGCGCTTTCTCTGCGTGTCGCGCGACGCACTGGAAACGTATTTACCGGTCGTGGTGTGCATTTGCGTGGGCGCGTATTTTGGCGCCGGTTTCCGGATGCTGCTCACCGAGTTTGCCGACGCACTGAGCTACCAACACAGCGCGCTACTGCGTATGCTGGGCAGCGGCGTGTTTCTTCCGAATGCCATCGGCTGCTTCATCATGGGCGTCGCTGTGCGCTTAAAGCCGCTGCTGCGGGATCGCTTCAGTGTGTATTTCACGGGCATCACCACGGGTTTCTGCGGCTGCTGTACGACGTTTTCACGGTGGGACGTCGACGTCGCGGCCCAGTTTGTCCACGGCATGTGGGTCACTGCGCTGCTGCTCATTGGCGTGCAAATCGCCAGCGCATATGCCAGTTTCCGTGGCGGTGTCCACGCCGCCGAGGCTTTGATCGCGTATTTGTGTACCCAAAACGCCGCGTTCCCCAAGCCACCAGTGGACGCCGCGCGCTACCACCTCGACATGGAGCGTCGCATCCGCGAAATGGAAGCTATTCGCGCGCACAGCTACGGAGAGAGTGTCGCACGTCGCATGGTGACGACAAAAGACGCATTTGTCGTGGCACGCGACGCCGCCCACGAACTGGCGACCGAGATCACACGCGATGAACAGCTCCACTCCCAGACGACGGCTTCGTCTTCCCAGCACCAGCAGCAGCGCCAGCACCATGGAGTGACGGCGGCCACTACACAGAGCTGGCTGTGTATCGCTGGTGTTCTGTTGCTGTGGCTGTGGATCCCGCCGTTTGTCGGGCTGGGCAACTACCCGAGTTCGCGGCTTTTTGGACTCGCACTAGCACCGCTGGGGGCACTGCTGCGCTACTACTTGTCGCTCTTCAACAGCAAACCGCAGTGCAAGGACTTTCCGCTGTACACGTTCATCGCCAACGTCTCGGCGTCCGTGCTCAGCTGTCTGGTCGTGGTCATTGGCAGTGCGACGAGTAACCACGGCAGTGCGGCGTACCGTGCGTACGTGTTTTTAGGGGATGGTGGATTGATTGTGGGCTTTTGCGGCTCGCTCTCGACCGTGTCCACGTGGATCATTGAACTGGATACACTGGCGACCCGCGATACAGTGGTGGCGTACAGGTACGCTGCGCTCAGTGTGCTCGTGGCGCAAGTGCCCAGTATTTTCATTCTCGGCATGTACGCCGCTACGGCCAGTGCACCATTGCTGGTGTGATTGTGCCAAAAACAAATCAAATATTTTAACAAATACCAAGATGTCTGTAGAAAAGTAGTAGAATGAACATTTTTCAAAGCTTGTAGACCGCCATGTGCGATATCCTGCAGTCCACTCGTCTACTCTTATCAATGCCGTCGCGCTGACCCCATCGTTCACGATCAATATCGATTGCCCTGGCATGAGCTGGTCGTGCTGGGGAGCTCATTTTAACAAAATGATTACCAGCGTCACAACGAACGGCCCCATTGCAGCATCAGCATTGGTATGCTCGCCGTTCTCTGCATACGTGGTCTCGGACACGGCGCCATCCATTCATTCGCACGCGCGTCCAACCGTGCCACGCCGTTCAGTCAGTCAGTACGCGTGCCACCTTTTCTGTCTCCACCACTCGATCGACCACCATCGCTGTCGTCCACTACCGTATTGGCTGGACACGATCGTCACTCAATCGTGTAGTCGCTGACCGTGAGTTCGCGCCAGTTGCCCAGATATGTGACGGGCGGCGCGAGACGGTCACTACAGAGGGGAAGCAGCTCACCGCACTTTGGAGGCCAGCCCAGCCCACCCGGAGAGCATCCAGTGCGGTGGTCTACGCCACAGCCACTCGCATGGAAACACCGACTCGCTACGAACGGAACAAACACTTCCAGCAGCGTGAGGTCGACTACATTTGCCACGCTCCGTTGCCCTTCGCTGTTGAGCACAATCAGCGTCTGGCCGATACGCCCTGCCGTCGTCCGTGTAGCCACAGTCATCGTCCACGTTATCGTGGCCCACAGCCACCATGTTCAATGGAGAGAAGGTTGTTTTTCGAGTTGGCACCACAATGCTACGGTTGCCTCCCATGCACTTCAAGTGGATGCGGTCGTAAGCGTCGTTGTGATTTCATGAGACGAGGAGAACTCCAATCCCCAGCGGCATACCCCTTCCCCAAGAACGCCCTTTCCGTCTCTAGCTTAGATTTCGTGAGACGAGGGGAGTTCAAATCTCCACAGGCATGCACATACCACCGTTAGCTCTCTGGGACGTCGACGTCCCTCCCCAAAAAACGTCGTCTCTCTTTCTCCAAGCGGCCATGCCAAATTGGCGCTTGGTCGGGAATTGGCGAGCCGCTGACCAGGCGATACGTCGACTCCCTCGCGAGTCTTACTTGGTCTCTGGTTTCGGCCAGCACACAGCCTAAAAACATAACTCTAACGCGGGGAGAGAGAGAGAGAGAGAGAGAGAGAGAGAGAGAGAGAGAGAGAGAGAGAGACGCTTTCACTTTGCGATCTTGTGAGCAAGTGCTACTCGAAATGCCCCCCCCCCCTGTTCTACCGCGGCGACGACGGCGATCGAACCATGGCGTCGTGATCTGAACTTCAACAGTCGTGCCGATAGCGTGGACAAAAGCCTGGTGTCTTTGCGCAAACAGTCTACACCAATGGGGGGGGGGGCAAAATGGAGCCAGCGTGGTCCTCGTATGCCGTGACCTGCCGCATCGCGAGTTCCCTCATGGCGCTTGAATCGGAGAGCACAGTATAGTCTCTCGGCCCGAAAGTCCATAGCGATATAGTCGGCCATCTTTGTTGTACGACCTTATGTGACGGGAATTTGCGTCGTCGTCCACGCCATACGGGCCCGGTTTGCCGTGGGATCCCCTCCACCCCCACCCCTCACCGAAGTAGAGGAAGCAGCGAGTAGCAGCGACGCTGGCACGTCCCGGGAGGAGTTTCACCGACGCTGGAGATTCTCAACGCCATGGAGAATGTGGGCGCGATGATGCGGAGGTCGGCGTCGACGTCATGACGGTGGTAACGAACTGGGTGCAAAGCCGAGTGGAGAGAGACTGGAGAGCGCCACCACAGCGGTAGAGCATCGTCCGAGGACTCGGGGAGTCATTGACGCTGTTGCGCCACTGGATGGCCACTCAGACATCCCCTTCATCGCCTGGTCGTTAGCTGGCCTTCAAGGAATGCTTTCCTACCTGATCCCGACCGTGCACAACATCGCAGTCTCGCTCTGGTGGCTCCAGGCACCCTAGGGGACCTGTTCGAGGACACGCCGCCAAACACGCCTCTCACTAATCTCATTTAAACTATAGACTCGGCGGCTTGAATCTAACGATGTGGTAGTTGTGATTTCGTGGGACAAGGGAAGCTCCAATCCTGCTCCGTCGCGGTCCCAGAGCTAACGATGGCATGCGAAACCCCTTTCCCCTAGAACGCCGTCTCTCTCTCTCTCTCTGCCAAACGGCCATGCCCTCCTCAAACAGGCGCTTGATCCGTGATCTGAAGGTTTGATCACTGTTCAGGATTGAAACCACACCACAATTTGCGCTGCCGAGGCGAGAACAGTCCTTTTGAAGAACATGAGCGTTCAAGAGTCCCTCGTGAGCGTGGCTTGCGTGGCCTTGAACTTTGGTCAGCTTACATCGTATCAACAGACCTAACGGGCGGAGGGGGGCGAAAGAGAGAGACTCTCCTCAGTTTGCGATCCGCACTGAGCAAGTGCAATCTCCCAATGGCCTCCTCCGCCCACGCGATCTCCACTATGGCGACGGCGATCGAACCATGGCGTCGCGATCTGACCGTCGGCAGTCGGGTTGACTGCATGAACAACGGCTCGAAGCAATGGTTTGAAGCGGTGGTAATGCAACTCTCGCGATCAAAGGTACAAGTCCATTGGCGTGGCTGGCCCAGCAAAATGGACAACTGGTTGCCACTGGCGTCGCCGCTGCTCGCGCAGGCGTATTCGCGTGTGACGCCCTGGCGGTCGGCGATTGCGATCGGCGACAGTGTCCAGGTCGCCACCACCATTGTGCGCCAGAAACCGACGTGGCGCAATGCCGTGGTGGTCAGTGTCGCCCAGAACGACGTGACGGGACAAGACCAAACGCTCACGGTCGTCAAAGTTCGACTGGACAGTGACGGTGAAGAGCGCTGGGTGGATGCCGACGATGAATGGCTCAGCTTGGCTGGCGTCCACGCCGTTGAGACGCGTCGCCAACCACGACACAACACCACAGTCGCCGTCGCCGCCAGGCAACAACAGGATGAAGTCGTTACGAACGCGGCCACGCCAGAGAACACGCCCACGTCTGCCGCGACTGGTAAAACGGGCGGCGGTGCCTCTGGCATCGAGCCGATGCAAGAGTTCGAGCGCACGCTGCGCCACCTGACCGATCTGGTTGTTCGCGTGGAGGATAGTACAGCGGCGATCAAGACCGATCTGGCGGAGCTCCAGTCGCTGGTGGATGGATGGAGCTCCACTACGAGTGCTACTAGTACTACTAGTACTACTAGTACTACTAGTACGAGTGGACCGCCGCCCGCGCCGAAGCCGAACGACCTTACGCGACCAAGCAAGCGGCCGCGACGTGCGGCGGCAGAGCTACACGGAAATCGTTGAGAGAGAGAGAGAAACGAACGTGTTCGTTCAAGTTCACGTTCAAGTTTTGCACATTGCGGCCCGCGTCTGCGATGCAGTAGTAGTAGCCGGCGTACAACGGGTTTCTTTTGTTTTTGATTTTGTTTTTGTTTGGATTTGGCCCAGGGAAGAAGTGCGACTGACGCAGCGGAGAGTCAGGTCGCTGGGATCGATGTCAATATATATATATATATATTGCTCTGTATTTTCCCCCCCCTTCAAAAGTGGCAATTATAGGAGATGACGGAAGCATCACCACCGTTGAGCACGCCACTCACTCGTCTCATTTGAAGATCGAGCTGTCTACTGTAGTCTATTAGCTACGTGCTGGGGAGCAGCGTTCCGTGCTGGCCGGTAACAGAGTGGCAGTGTACAAAGCGCTAGCCACCATGGCTCCGAGGCAGCCGCGTGGCTGTGGGACGCACACACTAAAAAAAGTCCAGGGGCACGATCGATAAGAACCGTAGTAGTACTGTACGACACGAGAGTAGATTTCCACACTCTTGTTGATTGATTTCCACTTTTATTGGACCAACGGAGGCACAAATTCCATTGGATCGACTGGCTCTGTAAGCCCGCGCTTGGTCTCAATCGCTGGCTGCTGCCGTTCAAAGTCGTCGTAGTCGTCCCACGCACTCGACGGACTCGCATACTGCGCAAAAATCTCAATAAACCGATTCGCCTGTGCACATGTATCCGAATGAACCCGTGATTAGCCTGCATGTCACTGGTGGTATACACGGCGCACACATACCTCTTCAAACAGCACTTCTTCGCAGTCGCGGCACGACGTGATCGACTTCTTGGTGGGCGTGTTGCTCATTTTGATGTCGGTAAGTACGAAATTGGGGACGTCTTTGACCAAGAGCCACTCGACGTGGAAGAACCCGTCGTACTTGGGCTTCTCCCACAGTGGGAATTTGCGGTCCGTTCGCACACCGGACGTCATACGTGCAATGCCGTTAAAGTGCTTGCTGCCGCACACGCTGAAAAACAACAGCACGGGGCGCAGTGCCGAGAATTCGCTGCGAAAGACCTGGTCCAGCACCATGTTGTGGGCATATGTGCTGCTCCAGACGCCGTACTTCAGGCTTTTATGGAAGTTTGCGTCGCTAAACGACTTGAGAATGAAGCAGCGGCACGTCGCGGTCGTAAACACGTCCTGTAGCAGCGCCTCATTCGCGGCATTCATCGCGACGGCGCGGGCATCCAGCGTGTAGCTCTCTGGATGGTAGAACCGCGGGGCGATCTTTAGGCGGCGCTTAGCCTTTTTCGTTGTCTTTGTGAGGTGTTGCGCATGCTGCTTGTGGTGCTGCTGGAGTGGCTGCCCCGCCATAGGCGTGGCCGCGACCCCGCCATCGTGCATCTCATGATCTGGTCCAATCGACGCCATTGCTGTTTGGTTTTATTTGCCCATATATTTGTGACGGCCTGCTGGTCACAAATTGAGACTCGCAATTATGTGGAGTGGGTTTTGTGCTTGTTCCAGATATCGTTCCAGATATCGTTTCAGATGCATATGTGGAGCTCTGGGCACAAAAAGATTCGACAGTTGAAGAGCATGCAACGTGGCCTGTGCATTTCCAACAACACAGAGAAGGAAATAAGAAGAAGAAGACAGACAATATGGCGCCGCGCGGTTTGAAGATGGCGCTACTAGCGCTTGTGGGCGTGTTCATGATGGCCACTGCGGTGGTGTCGGCCAAGTCGAATGTGATTGAGCTCACGAGCGAGAGCTTCGAGCATTTGACGCAGGCGGCGACTGGCGCGACCACCGGTGACTGGCTGATCGAGTTCTATGCGCCGTGGTGCGGCCACTGCAAGCGTCTTGAGCCTGTCTACGAGAAGGTGGCGGATGGTACGAGCGTGCTACTATTTGGTACATCGAGTGGTGTGGTCTGGATAGGCAGATACTGACGAGAATGATCGAATCGCTGTGGTAACTAGAGCTGAAGGGCAAGGTGAACGTGGCCAAGGTGGACACGACCGAGCACTACGACCTGGTGCGTTGTTATTGGTGCTATGATGCGCCCGTACACATGAATACTCTAGTACTTATCTATCTGCTGTGTGTTTGTTTCTTTCCGATCAACAGGGCAAGCGCTTTGAGATCAAGGGTTTCCCGACCATCATGCTGTTCCGCCAGGGCAAAATGTACAAGCACTCGGGTCCACGCACGGCCGAGGAGCTCTCGCGCTTTGCACGCAGCGGCTACAAGACTGTCGAGGCAGTGCCCGTGCCGTCGCAGGAAAACATTTTCACTGAGCTCGAGCGTCACGTGGAGGCGGTCTACGAGGACTTTGTGACGCTGCTCGCCACCAAAAAGAACGTGTTGCTGGTGACGTTTTCGGGTGGTCTGCTGGTCGGCTTGCTGCTCGGTGCGCTGTGCTCGTGCTTCACGGCGCGTGCGCCTACTGCGCCAGTGGCGGCGGCTGCGCCAAAGCCAAAGACGAACTAGGATTCCCGGTACTTCTACTCGTGGAGCACCCTCCAAGCAACAGCCACGCTACCAATTTTACAAACAAGTTACCTTTTTTCTTGTCCCTGCACCCGTCTACTGTACTTGTTTAACCGAGAGACCGGACTATACTCACTCGTCGCCCGTGATCCCGTTGAGCTCCATGAAATTGTACTTGAGCTCGAGACTTTCAAAGAGCATCGACTCGACACCGGCGTAGCTGGTGAGCATCGCGTCCACTTCGGGGAGCATGGACGGGTCTTTTTGCTGGAAGAAGGCCACAAGCCGCTCTCGATGGGCGTTGCCGACGGCATTGATGGGTGGAGCTGCAGCTTGAGACACGGCGTACTGCTCTGCTGCGCGTTCTTGCGAGGGAAGCTTGGCCGCCTGGTACGTCTCGTACGATGGCCGCGGAGGCGTCGCACTTCGTTCGCCATTGAGCAGCGCAATGTCATCCGTACTGAGCGTGTACGGCACCGTAGCCGAATCAGCGACACCACCAGCATCAGCACCGGCCTCTTGCTTACCTCCCGTCTCCACTGGCCGTAGTTGCACGGGAGTCGATGGTTCGGTCTCGTTGCTCTGTGTCTCTTCCTCCTTCTCCTCCTGATCGTTCTCGTGCTCTGCGTTCAGTCGCTTCTGTTCCATTTGCTCGTGCACTTTCTTTTCGTGGTCACGCGCATCGTCGACAAGCGAACGGATCTGCGTGAGCAAGAGCTCATTTTGCTTTTTCAGGCGTTTGTTGACCATCCGTGCTTCATTGGCTTCGGCCATCGCCACAGCGACTTGGCTCCCGGACTGGGCCTGCATGTTCTTGATCTCGGCGACCAGCACGCGCTTCTGGCTGCGGTATTTGACGAGCTGCTGCTTCAGATCCACGACTTCCTGCTCTGATGCCCGCATTTGGTCTTCGTATTGCTTTTTTGTCGCGGTCATTTCCTGTGGAGAGTAGTTAGTACCCAAGAGTAAGTCAATACACGGCTGGTGCCGGATGCTGTACAGAGATACTACAACAAATGACTCACCCGCGCGATCTTCTCTAGCCGCGTGGATGTGCCCGTGAGGTGGTTATTCAGCGAGTACCCTAGCTCAGCTCGAAGCCGCAACACGCCGGCCTCGGCACGTCCGAGGTCTTGCTCCAATCGATTCTTGGTCTCTGAATCCAAGTCATTTCGACCAGTTTTGCCCTCTTCATCCGTCTCAAAATCATCCGTCTGCTCCAACATACAACCACACACAACGCGTGAGTTTGTTTTTTAGTGCTATAGCCTTCTACTCAGTACATACCATCGCCCAGCGGTGCTTTTCTTCCAGCAGAGCATCCCGCTCTTGCTGGATCTCGCGCCACGCGCCACGCTCTCGTTCAATGCGCTGCAGGTCCGTCTTGACGGCTTGCAGATCCAAATCTTTGGCAGCCAAACTCGCATTCAGATTCTCTTTTTCCACAGCAGTGAGGTGCGCGCGCGATCGCTCTTGGTCTCGCTCGACCGTGAGCCTCGCAATTTGGTCTTCACAGCTTTCCTGTGTCATGAACAAGACAATCGGTCAGTTGCAGATCAAATGAGCTGGCCATATCTACTCAGTCATCTCACCAGGCGTTCCAGTAGCTGCATATTGAGCCCGTTGAGCTCTTCCACAAGACTCTTGGCTTCCCGCCCATCAGTCTGACTTCGCAGGGCCTCGTCAGGCGTCTCTAGCTCCCCACTCGTGGCGTCTGCTTCATCTTTGGTTTCACTCGCCTCGTCTACTTGAGGAGATCCAAACAAACGCGAGGCGAGCTTGCCTGCGACATTGATTGGCGCACTCACGAGCCAGCTCTGTGTCGGCAGCTTATCGGCAAATAGCTGCCGGTACAAATGGGCTGATGTGTCGTAGAGATACGAGGACCCACTGCTGCTCAGCTGAGCTTCGATCGGAGCCGTTCGTGGACTCACCACGAGCTGCTGCATGTCAAACTGGTTCTTCTTGCTGGAGCGAATCAACTCTTCTCGTTGGATCTTGGCCTGGATCGCCTCGTCGTAGGCATCCGCGGCAGCCACTGCAGACTCCATGATCGTCTTGTGGACCACTTGAGCCTGGTAGCGAATGTTTTTACTGGAACAAGAGAACGGTTAGTCTTGACACCGCATCCATCCGTGCTTTGACTCGGTGGCGTACCCTCTCAGACGCGAGTACGAGTTGTCCCAGACAAGCGTGGCGGTTCCTGGACCAGTACATTCGTACATTCCTTCAATGGGTCGCTCGCCAGGCGTCGCTACAAAGCGTGTGGTCGGGTGGATGACTTGCAAAACCACTTCCCCGTCGACGGACGGAGCTGGCCATCGCCCGTTTTGCCGACTGGGCGTGGGCAAGTAGTGGACCGTGAGATCAATGTCGCGATCTTCGACTTCGAATCGCCACACGAGAAACTGATCTTCCTTTTTCACCGGCAGAACCACCTCATGGCTCGAACCTCGTGGGACGTAAATCTACAACACCGTGCGTCAGGTAAGAGCCACGCCTCAAGGGGATTTCGTATGGGGGAATGGACTCACTTTTTCGTATGGAAATGGCTGGAGAATGAACTCGATGGCGGTCATCAAGGCTCGGTTCTGGGCACTCGCGACGCTCGAGTCGGCCACAAGTTTCACCCATTCGGCACTCGCGTGTAACTCGCTGATGTGGTCTACACACACATTGCATATAACCATGAGCATGTA
This sequence comes from Pythium pectinolyticum, assembly GCA_023336095.1. NCBI lineage: Eukaryota > Oomycota > Peronosporomycetes > Pythiales > Pythiaceae > Pythium > Pythium pectinolyticum. Next base: position 61,063 of record JAADWC010000008.1, on the reverse strand, counting down.
TGATACTCCGCGCCACACGGTTCCCTCAAGTCAGTCGCTACCTGCTAGAAACGCAGTGACATCGGCGCACCACTGAGCCAGCGCGGCGTCTCCACGGCTCTGCTTTGGTGGGAACTCTGGACACTTGAGCGCGACGCCATCATCAGTTGGTAACGTCAGTCCGCTAATTGATGATGTAATCGCGTTCAGGAACGCCGTGAGGTCGCGTCGGATGCAGTAGGAGCCGCGTGCGCGGGAGACCACGAGCTCGACCACGTACGGATGGAGACCGAGCAGCAGCGCCGCTCCCACGACGCTCGCGCCACTCTGTGCATGGTCGATTTCTACGCCCGTCACCACTACGTCTAGTGATCCATCGTCCTCGTACGAGTTCTCGTCTGCAGTAACACTCGGAGTCTGCGTAGGCGCGCTGTCCGTCTCGCCATCGCCAGCTTCAACTTGTGAGTCGTTTCCACTTGATACGTCGTCCTCTGCGGCCACTTGAGCGTCATCATTAAGTGAACTGGAGATAAGTGTGCCTACAGCAAGCGTTGATGTCTCCGCTGAAGATCCGCGCACTTCAACAGACGGGATCGTGTCCTGAAGATGCGTCTCCGAGCTGATCTCCTCCATCTCGGCTCGGTTGCTCCGTGACGTTATGTGGTGGGATGGTTTAGTGACATTTAACGCATTTTAGTGACACATACTATTTAGAGCTAAAAATGAGGGATATTAACACTAAACCTGACCTGAAATATTCCCGTGGAACTTTGTGATTGTCGTAAATACGCCTTTTACGCCACCCACTCGTTTCTTTTTGTTCTTTGTTTGTTTGTTTATCACGGTTTTTGATTCGCCATCACCACACGACCACAAAAGTAACCAATTGCGACAAGGCAACTTGCCCACTTGTAAAGAAAGAACCCAAAACCACCTCCACTTTTGGCTCCGGCAAAGAGAAAGAAAAAGAAAAACGAGAGAGAGAGCGGGAGAAAAAAGGACGTGAGTCTGGTGGCGCCGGACTGATTGTGGCACAAACCCACGCAACCCACCCAACAACACCAAGCTCCCAGGTGTGATACAAAGTCGCAGTGTATTCTCACCAACAGAATCAATATGGCCCCGGACAACGAACGTGATGGAAGCGACCGCGCGCTCAGCGCAAGCACGCGTCTCGCGGCGCCACCGAGTGCGTCTGCCACGACGGGTGTCGGTGGAGGCTCCACAGTAGTCGTGGTCGCGAGCTGCCCGTCTCCAGGCGTTCTCCAGCCGCCACCAGCGGCCGTTGTGTCAGCGACTTCAGTAGCGTCGTCGTCGGCGGCGTCAACATTGGTGGCGTCAGTCGGTGGACTCACACGCAGCGTGAGCATGGCGTCATCCTCGGAAGATGATGATATGGATATGGCGAGCGGGCGGCAATGGAAGCAGGCTGTGCCAACGAACACGCGCGAGCGTTTGGTGGATGGAATGTAAGCGAACCCATCTAAAAACTTCAGATTCCCTCACTGGACAGAGAAGATCACCGAGACTGATGAATATGGTGTCTACCTACTTCAGGATTGAGGAACTGCGACGTATCACGGGTCACGATAACCTCCGCCACTTGCGCACCTGTGCGTCTCGCTACGAGTCCCTTGTATGGAAGAAGAGCACGAACGAGGTACGTCCACTGTGTGGATGTGTCCATTGTGCCCAAAGGCAGCCATGCTAATAAAATGGTATGTTAACCAGACGGAGTACACGCAAAAACTGGAGCGCCGCATCCAATCGCTTCGTCGCCAACCGTCGCAACAGGAGATTCAGGTCACGGCCGCCGCCGCTGCGCAGCAGCAAGCAGCAGTAGCAGCAACGACGACGCACCGTCGACCATCCAGCTCTTCCGCCGCGCCTGCACCTGCAGCAGGCACAGCATCCGCTGCAGCGCAGTCGTCTGGACTGCGTCCGTCCTCATCGAAGCGATCTAAACACCGACGCTCATCGTCCTCGTCCTCTTCGCATCACCGCAGTTCCAGTTCCAGCTCGGCGCACTTATCACCAGTGGAACGGGATGAACAATATTTCACTCGTCTTCGCGTCATGAAGGCTTCGTATCGCGATGAAGTCGCACTCGTATTCCGTGAGTTGTGCCGTGTGAACACTGTGATCCAGAACTCGGTCAGTTTGCGTCGCCACGAGTCCAACAACCTGGGCGACTTTCTCGCCAACCTCAAGAAGATAATTTATTTGCTGGAGCAGCAGCCAAACGAGATGCACGGCATGATCCCAGCACGCAAGCGTACGCTCGAGTACCTGGACGTTGTCGAGTCGCACATCCAGCGGAAGGTGCTGCCTATTCTCTACCGTCTGCGCCACACGTACTCGACGATCCTTCGTCCACTCGTGCTCAACTACCTACGCAATTGCACTCGCGTGTCCCGTCGCCTTTAACCTTAAAGGCGTGGGAGAAAGGGGATCACCGCAGTCGGCAGGTGGCAGGGATGTATGTCTATGTCCATGTGCAAGTACGTGGATGGAGAGATCGGGACTATGTGGGTATGCGTGACGGTCATGTAGAGAAAGGGGGAAGGCGAGTAGTCGGAAACACTAGGCAGCATTTAGCAACAGAGCGAGAGTATCATATTTTGCCGATAATGAGTGAAAACGTGTGAGACGTCAATGGATGCCCCTAGGGGTCGACTCTTCCATGGAAAGAAAGAACACCAGTTTATGGTGAGGGTCGCAAAGCCGGAGAGCGTGTTCACATGGGAATGCTGCATCATCGCTTTCCGAAAAATGACGCCTTGCTACTGCATCATCCCAGTTGCGGCCCGCAACGGGACAAGGCGGCAACGATTTCGTAAAACGATCAATCTGATTCAGAATCTGAGATAGCGAGATCGGGACCGGGAACAAATTAGGTCACATGCGTAAGTAATTTATAAATCCGTAAGTTACGCTCCGTAACCCACTTTTTACGACGGGTTAACTTTTGCGGGTCCTGCATAAACTTGGCTCTCAATTCGGAGCCAGAGTGCCACGAAGCAAAAGCCTTGAACCTGAACCTGAATAAATTAAAAAATACTCGACCGTGTGAAGAAACATGGAGACGGAGCTGCGTGCGCTGGATCGGCAGATCGCCGAGCTCATGGAGCAGAAGGCGCGTCTGCAGGAGAAGATGGAGCAGGACACGAAGCGTAACCGTCTCGCGAAGGAGATGTCCATGGAGGTCGTGGACAGTAACCCGTACAGTCGCCTCATGGCGCTCAAGCGCATGGGCATTGTGAAAAACTATGAAGATATCCGCACACTGAGCGTGCTCATCGTCGGACTCGGTGGCATTGGCTCGGTCGCCGCCGAGATGCTCACGCGCTGCGGCGTTGGCAAGCTGGTCATGTACGACTACGATACGGTGGAGATCGCGAATATGAACCGCTTGTTTTTCCGACCCGAGCAGGCCGGCATGACCAAGACCGCGGCCGCCAAGCAGACGCTGCAGAGTATTAACCCGGACGTGATCTTTGAAGAGTACACCATGGATATCACGACCACGGCCAACTTTGAGCAGCTATTGGACCGGATTGCGCATGGCGGTGTGGACGGCCATAGTAAAATCGACTTGGTGCTGAGTTGTGTGGACAATTACGCGGCGCGCACGGCGATCAACCAGGCGTGTAACGAACTGAACCAAGTGTGGATGGAGTCGGGCGTGAGCGAGGACGCCGTGTCGGGCCACATCCAGTTTTTGCTGCCGGGCCGCACGGCGTGCTTTGAGTGTCTGCCGCCGCTGATCGTCGCCAGCGGCATTGATGAAAAAACGCTCAAGCGGGAAGGTGTGTGTGCGGCGTCGCTGCCCACGACCATGGGACTCGTGGCCGCGCTGCTCGTGCAAAACACGCTCAAGTTTTTGCTGGGCTTTGGCCAAGTGTCGTACTATTTGGGCTACAGCGCGATGAAAGACTTTTTCCCAAGTGACGTGATGCGGCCCAACCCAGAGTGCATGAACGCGCACTGCCGCAAGCAGCAGGCGAACCCGGACCACAAGTCGTGGACGCCCATGGTGTGGGCGGCGCTGGGCCACGATGGCGAGCTGAATGTGGACGTGCAGCACGATGATAATGAGTGGGGCATTGAGCTGGGCGAGGCCGTCGAGTGGGACGTGGCGGAAGCCAAGACGGAGACGCCACCAGGAGCTGCGGAGACACCAGCAGCTGCGATGCCATCATCGTCGACCCAGTCGCTGGCGTCGGGGCTTTCGTTTGCGTACGCGACGTCCGAGGCGAACGCGGAGGTCGCGGCCGAAGACAGTGTGGCAGCGCAGATGGACGGCGACGTGAGTCTCGAGGAGCTCATGGGCCAGCTCCAGTCGCTCTAGACAGTCAGCAGCTCAAAAGCCTAAGAGCCCAGTAGCTACTCAAGTAAGAAAGGAAGAAGTATAGAGATGAACAGAGAGTGTGTGGAGTTTTTGTGATTACATTCTTTGGCTTATTTGGTTTTGGTCTCGATGTGAGCTACTCGCTGAGCAGCTTCTGGAAGAGATACACAAATGCAGCCACGCGCTGCTCCACCACGGGATCGCCCCACCAGCCACACTCGTCCATGCGCGTGTCCACCACGCGTGCGACTGTGAGCAACTGCGGCAGTGTGCGTGGTGTGTCAGCATCGCCATCTACTACGAGTGCCTGAAGAGCATCTAGCAGCAGACACGCACTCTCGGCATCACTGCACTCACTCTGGAATTCCTCCAGGATCGCATCCACTCCGTAGCCGATAGCAAGCATCTCTTTGGTGGCCATCGTAGTTCGGTTAGCCACCACGGGTGGCGACGACCCCGTCGCCACAAAACGCACATACAGCTCACGAATGCGAGCCGGTAAGAAGCTGAGGTTGCTGCTACCACCACCACCACCACCACCACCACTGGCTCGCACGTCTTCTTCGTCTTCTTCCTCTTCCTCAAAGACCTCTTCGTACGCTGCAGCGTCAGGCTCATCACTTTGGATCCGCTCGTGCGAAGAGCTCCCGATCGAAAACGCCGACGCCCTGGAGGCCGATTCTTTGAGCGACTGGCACGATTTGCGTGCCAAGTGGCCGCGGCCCAGCGCCTGGATACAAGTCGCGGCCTCCCACGCCTCCACGGTCCGCTCGCGCTGGCTCCGCCACTGGCGCCACAAGTGCTGGATCGTCTGCGCGGCAATGTGGTGCACTTCCAACGTCTCATCATGCATGGCACACTGCTGGCGATGCAACTGGCGCGACGCGTACGCTCGGAATACCTGCTGGATGCAACGTGCAGCGACGCTGTGCACACCACGCGCACTCGCCGCCGTTTGCTGCTGGCGGTGGCGACGATAGTTGAGCTGGATCGCACTCGCGGCGGCGTGGCGGCCGACACGCGTGGCGTCACACAAGACCCGCGTCTGGCGGCCACGCACAAGTGCCTGGATCTTGATCGCACTCAGTGACTCGAGAAACGACTGCTCTCTCGATTCCTATATACACACACACATGTCAGCATGTACACTAAAGTCTTATGAAGAGAATACACAGATTTGAAGAAGTAGACGTACGGCTTGGGCGAGCACGAGACTCTGGTGCTTGCGCTCCACGTACGAGCGGCTCAGGCGGCGAGCCAGTCGCTTAGATGCGACCTCGTGGCACGCGCGATACACTCGGAACGCGTTCTGAATGTACACTGCTGCCTCGGCTCTCACATCGTCCACAGTCTCACGAGTCGACAGTGGTGCACGCGGTGTGGTGGCGGTTCGTGCGCTGGCCATTTCATAGCGAGGTGTCAACAAGGCAGCCGACGATACTGAAGATGACCGTGAAGACGTTGTCGGCATGGTTGTGGTCATCGAATCGTCTGAGCTCGTGTCGGAGGGCGACGAGGACGACCGCGCCGTCGACTGGCGACTCGAACTGGACGACATGTCTCCCGTAATCGCTAGTGTCGCAGTGGAGGAGGAAGGACACCGTGCGCTGGGCAGTGGCGTGTACGTCGTCTCATCGTCATCTTCCCCCTCCTCGTCGTCCTCGTCTTCGTCGTCATCGCGTGTCGTCTGGGATCCTTCCGTAAGGCCGTCCTCCGCCTCGGAGGAACTTCGAAACTTGCGTCGGAACGTCGACTGGATGACCGTGGCGGCGTCCTCTAGTCGCTGGGTCTCCTTGGCCTGTTGCCGTGCGTGGAGCTCTCGCTCCCGAGCAGCTTCCAGAAACTGTCTGGACTGGTGCTGGATCGCACGAGCCGCGGTGTCTTGCTGCTTTGCGTCACGTAGCCGTGCAACTCGGCACTGGGCGGCATTGCCACGCAGAGCCCCTTGGATCTGGCGCGCCGACGCCGCCTGGACCAGTTCCTGTTCAGCTTTCCTCACATCTTTTACACTGGTAAACACGAACAGGTCCTCTTCAATCACCACAGCAGCGCTGGCTTGGTCTTCATCCTCTCCGTCTTCTTGATTCAGACTCGTGCTCTTGACCGACTCGCGCCGCACGAGCTCCAGCCGTTCCCGCAACTTGGACGATGAGGCGCTGCGAGGTGTTGTCGGTAATGACGCAGAGGTTTCCATATCCACAGTCACATCCACGCGTGGAGTCACCGGAGCTCTCGGGACAGGAGCTGCTCGCTTCAGAGAGCTCTCTTGAGCCTCTGACGCTCCTGGCTGCTGCGTTGATCTACGACCAAGTGATCGTCGGTCCGCTGCAGTTTCCTTTGACGTCTTTGGTACACGCGCTGTGGTCGTTGCCGTCGTCGTCGTCCCCCTCGACGCTGTTGGTGGTGGTGGGGTAGTCCCCTGCAAGTCGTTCTGGATACTCTCTGTGAGCTTCTTCATTCGCCGCAAGTATTCCAAGTGGCTCACGCGGTGCTGCGGCAGATCCGCCGTCGATGAGCTCTCGCTCAGCTCGGACAAATCGTCTTCGGCACCACCAGCGTAGCCACTCGTGTTGCCAGCTTCATACTCATTGTCTCGTTCTTGGTCTTGGTCTCTTTGCGGCTCATGTGGTCGTGAGCTCCTGGTGGAGTGACCGCGATGCGTGTCTTGGAGCACCTGTCGATGGCGTGCGCTTGTCGGCTGCCGCTGCTGCTGTTGCTCTTGCTGCTGTTGCTCTTGCTGGTGACGGATCTCCCGGGCCGATCGCGGTGCCTGCTTTGTTCTAGTATCCGCTTGGTGATACGACGAGGGACGAGACGGACCACCCCGTCTTGCGCCAGTCTCTCGGTCAGCGTGGAGTACGCGTGCCTCCATGAACTGGGTCTCCACATCGACCATGTCGTCTCCATCACCTTCGCCATCATTGTCATCATCGTCTTGGATGATGCCACACGCGTCATCGTCCTCCAGTAGATCGGAATGCACATGTACTGGTCGCGGACCACCACCCGTCTGTCGCAACTGCGGTTTCACGGACGCTCTCTCATGCACACTACTTCTACTGGTGGCGGTGGCACCGTGACACCCAGAACGTGCGCTCTGCGGTCGAGCTGCACGCGAGTACTGGCTCGGATCCGCCACTAGCGAAGGAGCCTTTTGACTGAAGAGCTCTTTTTCGATTTGCTTCCAGCGTGTCTCGAGTGTATCTGCAGTCGCTGTCGCATCGCAAAGATCTATCCGCTCACTTGGCTGTCGTGACGACTGGCGAGATGATGAAGACGCCGACAACGGCCGTCGTCGTGACGTGCTGTTACAACTACCAGGATTCGCCGACGACGGACGCCACTGTTGTTGCTGTTGGTGTTGTTGCGCTTGCTGTGGCTGTCTCCGTGATCCCGCGACTCGTGCTGTGGGCGACAACGACGCACCGCTTTGCGTAGTATACTGCAGTCCCGCGGTCGACGGCTTGGTCGGTTTGTAACACTGCGATGCCACCGTCGCACTGTACGACACATCGCGCTGCGTGCGCGCCGCTGACGCATGCGCCGACTTTGGCCGTGGTGCCGCTACCCCACCACCAACCGTAGATGGCTTCTTGTTTGCCGAAGTTGCTGTCGTTGTTGTAGCTGCAGCTCCTCCTACCGACGCGTGGTACTTGTTCTTGGCATCTACAAAGATCTTTTCAAATGACTCGCACAGCGCACGGTTATTGTCCTTGAACTTGGCCACGAGCTGCAGCGCCTTCTTGTACCACTGGAGACTCGCCTCGCCACGGCCATTAAACTCGAGCTCGACCGCTAGATTGTGGTACGCCACGGCAAGCGACACGATCTTTTCTTCCCGGGTCTTGGCATCCAGCACGTCGCCGCTCTCCGTACCACCACTACCACCACTCAGTACCTCACGGTCGCCTTCACGATCTCTCGGACTGTCGAGATCCACGAGCTCTTCTTGTGTGTGGAAGATCGCGGCCTGCGCGTGCTCGAGTGCGAGATCGTGGCGCCCCAGTTGCGACTGGATCGCACACAAATTGAGATGCGTGATCGACAGATTCTTGACATGCGCGCAGCCGGCGCCGATCTGCGCGGCCTCTTTCAGGTACTTGAGCGCCGACTTGAGCTTGCCCAATTTGCGGTAGCAGCAGCCAATGTTGTTGAACGTGAGAATCTGGAGCGACTGCACGTTTGTGAAATTGCCCGGGGGCGCCGTGATCGCCTCGGCCTTGCGAAGCATGGAGAGACACTGGTCGAATTGGCCCAGCGCGAGAAACTGCATCGCGATCGAGTTGTAACTGAGCACGACCTCGTGGACCGCGCGGTGGACCGTGGCGCTGCCCACGCCAAACATGCGCCGCTGGAGCCAGAGGCTCTGCTCCAGACAGCCCAGCGCCTCGACGTCCATGCGCTTTTCCTTCAAGCACGCGACCGTCGACGTGAGCATCGCGAGCAGGTTCTGGTCGCTGTCGCTGTAGGATTGCGGTGGATGGTTACCATCGCTTTGTTGCTGGTACTGTTGCTGGTACTGGTGCTGTTGCTGTTGTTGTCTAGTAGATGATGATTGTTTCTTGGAGGGCGAGTGGCGGGTTGTGTGGGACGTGTACGTGGGCATTTGGAACGCGTGGCTTGGTGCAACGTCAGTTGTCGGCGTGGCGTGGAAGCGAGTGGAAGAAGAGGAACCGCCAGCGCTAGTTGCCGCCGCGGAGAGCGACGCCGTGGACGACGACGATCCACGGGAGCTCCTCATTTGTTTGAACAGTGGCGTTCTTCTTGGTGAGCTCTTGGATTTCCGACGGATGCCGACGCTTTTTCAGTTCATTCTCTGGGCTCTTCCACACGTACGCGTCTTCTTTGAAGGATATTCACGCGGACTTTCGACTTGCCGTGCTCTGCCGTTGCTTTTGACTCGACGGCGCCGTAAAGGAAACAGCCACGACGGACGGATGTATATTTCTGACACCAAATAAACATAGCACCAGCGAAAGAGCGGGGATCGTATCAAAAATAGAGGAAGCACACTCACGCAAGTGGCCACGGCTTTTTGCCACCGACTGTGAGAATGGTTCGAAGCAAACGCTGGCGTCAAAAATGCAAAACCGTAGATCTCTATTCCACATACAACAATGCCACACCTAGTCATGCCCAGCGTTTACCCTACGAACCTCCTCTTGTGAACGCGCGTGCAGTCTCTGGTTTTTTCACGTTGCCTGTCGAGTACCCGCTGCCTCGTATTTCCTAGGATCGGTACGCTTCCACTTCCCGCTCAAGTGAGTGGATGTAGTCCTGCATCTGGTAGAACTGGTCTGTCTGGTCCGCTAGCACCTTGAGCAAATCGTTCTTTTCTGATTGCAGGCGCTCGGCCATTTGCTTGTACATTTCCGCGAGACGCATCGTGTCGTCCAGTGTCGAGCTGGTCGCGCGGCTCTTCTTTGTGTCACCTGCTTCTTCTTGTTCTGGATGGTCGTTCGCTGGATCTTCATGAGGTTGCTGGCTGGAGACACTGAGGGACGACGCAAACGCGTGTTCCAGAGTAGTAGTAGCAGTAGAGGTCTTGTCCACCGCTTGTACAACTGAAGGGAGAGTCGTAGGGACCTGCACAGGAGCGGCCACTGACACTGGGACGGACGCTGGAGCTGGAGCTGGAGCTGGAGCTGGAGCTGCAGCTGGTGGGGATGGCAGCGAGACAGGCGACGTGGCGTTGTGAGAACTAGTAGAGCTACTACTAAAGAGACTCTCGGCGTCGACTGTCGGTGCGGAGAACAGTGCACTTGCGTCGGCGTGGGCGCCACTGAGGTCGTGGTCGTACTTCTGTGCAGTGTTGCTGGAGAAGAAGTCTTGCACTGGCACTGGGCTTTGCGTGTGGTGGTCGTGGGCTACTGATGGGTCATTCACCTGAGCGGCACTCTCTTCATTGTGGAACGGCAGTTGCGGAGGCTGCTGCTGCTGGTGAAAGTAATCCGTCGCGCTGGCTGTCGTCTGCGGCTGCTGTGCGAACGGGTCGTCATTCGCTGGTACTGACTCAAGCACCGGCTGCTGATCAAACGGCGTACCAGAGCTCAATGGAGGCTGTGTTGCATTGTGGAAGAACGAATCCGTCGAACTTGTTGGCTCTGGAGACGTAGCTGGAGATGCAGACGTAGCAGTATCCGTCGTCACTGGTGCCTCACCAAATTCAAAGCCTTGCTGTTGCGAGTACTCCTGTTGCGAGTGTCCAAACACGGTGGATGCGGCCGCTGTCTCCGTGTGCGCGTCTCCTGCCTGGGTCGTCTGGTAGTACTGATACTCTTCTGCAGCGTACTGGTACTGGTCAGTGGTGGCGTATCCTTGGTCACTTGCGTACTGGTCGTTTGGCTGATGCTGATACGGTTGCTGATGCTGGTCATAGAACTGTTGCTGCTGGTCATAGTGTTGCTGGTCGTACTGCTGGTAGTAGTCGTAGCCGTTGCTGTCGTACTGCTGCTGGTGCGAATATTGGTCGTAGCCTTGGTAGTACTGCTGCTCCTGAGCCTGAGGAACTTGCTCTGGATGCGCACTCGATGCAAAAGGGTCTTGCTGTAGCTGCTCCTGAGGAGCTGCGCTAAACGGATCTTGCTCTAGCTGCTCGTGAGGAGCTGCGCTAAACGGATCAGCGTGCAACTGCTGCGGACTTGAGCCAAATGGGTCTTGCTGTGGTGCCTGGGGGCGTGAGCTAAACGGGTCTTGCTGTGGTTGCTGCGGAGGCGCACCAAACGGATCAGCATGTGGCTGCTGCGGACTTCCACCAAATGGATCGTGCTGCGGCTGAGACTGGCCGAAGAAATCGTGAGTCGGCTCCTCAGCGTGGTGATGAGAATGAGTCAGTCCTTCGTGGGACGGCGCCAGTTGTTGCTGCTTCTGTTGCTGTTGCGGCGGCTGAGCCATAGGAGGCGCTGGTGGGAATGCCGTGGTCTTCGCATCGTCAAACAGATCCACCGTGTCGTACTTGGCGCCAGTCGTCGACGACGAGAGCGAGATGTCGTCAAAGGGAGAGCCACCGGTCGAACGAGGCGGAGGAGCGGGAGCAGAGGTCTCCTCTTGGACTCGCTGGCTCAACCAGTCACTACCACCACCACCGCCGCCACTCGGGCGCCCCGTGGTATTACTATCCGAGTCCGCCACAAAGTGCTGTAGCAAACGATTCATGGTCTCCTCTGCGTCGATCGCGTTTCCTGTTCCCGCGTGTTTCCCTTTTGTACTGCAGGATGAAGTCGATGATGCGGATGCGGGATGGGATGGGAGGCTCCGGGTCCTCTATTGGGGTGTATTGTAGTACTATGGGTTGCATATGAGGTTACACTGTACCCTCACGAAGAAAGGCAACCGAAATACATCCTCTACCGGTAGGTCTGATTGAGCTGTCTGTATTGGTTTGGTGCACTTTATACCTACTAGAACCCATTGATATCTAAACAGCGGCGGGCACGGCCATGAGGAAGGAGCAAAAGTCGACAAACACGTAGCGCGTCCAGAGGTAAAAGAACGTGGCGAGGAAGATGGAAATCGGCAACGCCGGCAACGCCTTGTGGAGCACGGCCAGCAGGAACAGCGTACCACCGAGACCCTGAGAGAGAACGCAAGTTAGAAACGTACGCAAATTGCATCAGAAATAAGATGTGAGGAATCGTACCATGACGATGCACAGGAAAGTCGTGGCGAACGTGGAGAAGTCAAAGATCGCGGCACGGCCCACGAGCACACTGTAGAAGATAAAGTCACCGAGACCGAGCTTGATGGTCTTGTCGTCGTCGTCTTCCTCTTGTTGCCGTCGCTCACGGGAGTCTTGGCGCGCCTGCACGGGACACGCAATCTCGATCGAGCACGAGCAGACCGTGTACTTGTGGAAGATGAGCAGCCACAGGCGCTGCTGCGTCGGAAAGAACTTTTCCGCCACTTGCTGCGCCTTCCAGACATCCTCGGGGCTGAACATTCGGTAGAATCCTTCCAGCAGATCAACGAGCTGCTCCATCGTCTCACAGTCGTACGTCGTAAAGTCAGACTCGGCGACATTGCGTGGACGTCCATCCACTGGGGCTGCTGGCGCTGGCGGTGGTGCAGGTGCGCTGGCTGATTGATGGTTTCCCGAGTGGGACGACGAAGCCGAGGTCGACGAAGAGCTACGGGCAGCTTGCTTTTTTGGTCGGACGGGCTGCGCAGCGGGGGCATTAGCAGTGCCATTCACACCGTCCCGCACATCGGCTTCGTAGATGAGACCAGGGAGAGGCGCCTGCTTGTCTTGGATCAACGTGATCAACCACTTGAGCGGGCCACACGGCGTGAGCACTGCACACAGATCGTACACGGCAAACATGAAGCAGAAGATGAAAGTTGTCCACTACACAGAGAACAAGAGACAACGTGAGCAAACCGAATCACTCCTTGCAGATTCTCAGCGAAACGCGCATGCATACCTCTGGCCACATGGAGAATTGCCACGCGAGAATGACGCTGACCATCACGAGGTAACTGTTCTGCACGACCTTGGGCGATCCCTTCTGGTAGAAGATGGAGATGACGCCGACCACACCAAAGTTGATCATCACAAACAGGAAACTGGGCCAGTCCACTGCCCAGCCAAACTGGTCGTTGATGATCGAGTCCACGAGCTGGCCGCCGACAAAGCTGAGAATGGCGGTGGACGCAAACATGATGTAGCCGCCCAGAAACTTCATGCAGTTGTACTTGTACAGCAGCGCCATGCCGAACGTGAGCAGAGCGATGGCACAAATGATTACAAGTGCGTTCACGAGCGAGAGGCCGAGCTGCGCAGCGCCGCCTTTCTGTTCGGCCTGGCCAAACACCAAGTACGTTTGCATGGACGCTTCAATGTTGGCACTGCGGTAGTTTACCACCACAAGACTACGCAGAATGACAAGATTCACGCCAACGCGTTAGTTCACTACACGAAGATACGAATGCCGGCATGGATAAAATCGTACCTAGCGAAGATCATAGTGATACAAATAGGGTACACAATCGCCCAGAACGAGTTGATGCCGTGCATGAGGTCCTCTGTCTGGCCATCATCGCCATTGTTGTTGTGCGGAGGTTCCTGCGCATCGCCTCGTTGGGATCCTCCGGCCGCTCTTGTCGAAGGCGCTTCAATCCCGCTTGGCGTATTCAGTTTGTCGTATCCACGCACGACATCGCTCCCACCCGCCACGACAGGGATTGCAACCGCATCTTCATCGTCGCTTCGGTTGTGGTGGTGTTGATGACGACCGTCCCCATTTGAGCGCGCCATGTCGACGTCGCTCATTCACTAATGTACCGGTAAACCGCTCGAAGCTCGCAGAAACGCAGAAAGTCTTGAGGCTAGAAGTTCACGTCGATCACTACTGGCCTTATTCGTCTCGTACACGCGCGTCGCTTGCGTTCTCACTCGCTCGCGTCTTGCGCGTTCTTGTTTGTTTTTTGCTGAGGAATATGTGTTGTGTCCCACACACAAAAACTCCCAATACAAAAACAAAGTCAGAACAGCCGGTGCTAAAAGCGGAGCTGCCGTTGTGTCGTTTGCACCGAATGTCATCTCAGACCTAACCCCTTTTGGTCGCATACTCTCAAAATGCAATCATATCAGGAATCGTGACAGAAATTGAATCAAATCAGGCTGTTGTCATTTGAGGGTATCTGAGGTGGCTTCAATAACAACCAGAAAAGCGCTTTTTGTGGAAATGGATACGAAATCTTCAGAAAGGAAAGATCAAGCGGCTTTCAAAGTCTGTAGGCCGAATGACCTATGGAGATAATAGCGGCAAAGTCAACAGCAAATGCGTCAAGTCAACAGTGCAGCAGGGGCGATAAGACTCACCTTCATGAAATCTTCGTAGGCGAGATACTCCATGGCTGGATCGGACGACGCTTCTTCCATCACGCGTGACACAACGACCTCAACGATCTAAGCCAGTTTAGGTCAAACTTCTAGAACGAGAGCCCGCAATAAGGTTAGAGCATTGACTGCAGTACCTCATCTTGACGCTTTCTCGTATCTTCGGGTGGCTCGCCGTCCTCGATGGACGTTTGGCACGTCAAGTGCAAATACTTCCGCAAATCGTCACGGGAGATCTTGCCATCACCGTCAAAGTCGTGTATTCTAAACGCCTCTGCATGAACAACAGTCAACCCTACTGAGGGTGATGACACAGTTCGACACTGCACTCCATCCATTTGTGCGCACCTCGCAGCTTGGTATCTTGTGAGCTGTGGTAGCTGTAAATCGCGACAAAGCGAGCAAATTCCTGTGTGGTAGAGCAAACAAAACGCTCGGGTGAGATCACCGCACCAGACAATTGTGCTCACAAGTGTTTTGCTTACGTCAAAGGGCACGCGCATGTCGGAGGTGAGCTCAAATATTCTGAACAAGCGTTCTTTGAGTGGGTTTACGGCGGCACCTTTACAGAAACAGAGTCAGTTGTCATACATAAAACCAAAAAAAACGCAGGCTGTACGTATTAGTACCGGGCAACGCAAAAAACTCGTCTCTACTCATGGTTTCCTGGGTCGTACACGCTCGGTATTTGGTGCGGATGCGATGGATTTCACTGGCAGGGACTGCGAGTCACACACGGGCATTTAGGAACTCAGTTGCCGTCGAGAAGTTTGTACTAGACACGTACGCGAGGTGACCATGTGGATCTCTTCGACCTGCTCATCATTCAGGTCACTCAGCTCGCGGGATCCCAGTGTAAACGCGAATCTTCCATTCGACTGACCCATTTCCCGTGCAGTTACCGGCTTTGGCAAAGAGGTCATGATGCGAAAGGTCGCAAATGACAGAAAATGCGACGTGTGAGCGGATCAACAAAAGGGTACGAGTATACTCTGTGATATTGACCAGTAGTATCTGACAGGCCATCGTATGCAATGCATATACAAAGCTCCGGATTTAGACGTTGGTGTTTTCACTCGTGGGCTTGATCGTTTTGCCGCACACGCGGCGCGTCATCTCGCGCGACACGCGGCCAAACACGTGCATCAACAGGATGCCGCCCACAAAAAAGCCGACGCAGGTGAGAAAGTACAGGAACGGGTTCGTACCAAAGTTGAACTTGTGCGCAGAGAAACCGGCAATGTGCGTGTTCACGGTGTCCGACGTGTAGTCGGCAACGATTTGCGAGGCAATTGGCAGCAGTGGCATGGCGACGATGACAATGCTGACGATCGCCAGCACGAACTTGACGGTCGCAAAGTACAGAATCGCGATCGTTGAGCGGATCGAGAATCTAGCGAGCTTGGGTGCAAGACGTAGCTGATACGCGACGGTCGAGTCTTCATTGACTTGATCAGGTGTGCTCCAGTTGACTCCGGCTTGCGAGCGCGTGATGGTGTTGGCCAATGCGACGTCCATGACCGACAGCACACGCACGATCTGCAGCAGCACGATGTACACCAAGATGCCGAATCCACACAGAGGCAGCAGACTGATGGAGAGACATAACCCCGGAATCACCACACAGAACGCGACCGTGCCCAGCACAAAATTGAGGATATGGTACGGGATGAGCTTGACCGTGAGCCAGAACCAACTGCCTTTGCTTGCCGGTGGCAGCGGCGCCGGTGCGAGAATCGGAACGTTTGGGTCCGTGTGCTTGTGCGTGCTCTGCGTAGAGGCTTGCGAAAACTCGGAGGGTGGAGCGCTCAGCTCCGCCTTCATCATCTTGGCGTCTTGTGTGGGTGCTGACTTGTCGACGTGTGCGATGTACGGATAGCTGCTGATTTGGGGTGGAGCTGATTTTTCAAACTCCATAGCGATATGAGGTTTGTAACAGTATGCGACGTGAGCAAGTGTGTGATGGTCACCAAAATTGGGAATGGCATTAGTGGAAAATACTCTTTGTGGAGTCTTGTGCGGGGTGCGGGGGCGCCGCCAGGGCAGTGCACCACTTGTGTGGGACTCTGACCATTGAGTCGAACGGCGCTGGCCATGGCGGTGACTGTAAGATCGGCTTTGAAGAGACTGTACATGTCCACTTTCTATCGTAGGTACAGTACGTTTGTGTCGGACGGCGGTGGCCATGGTGCGAATCTTTTTTTTCCATCAACGCGATAAGAATGTTTGTGAAACAACTGCAATTGAAAAGATCGCCATGCTACTGGACATCAACTTACTGCGTAGTATTATACGGTATTTAGCTCCACCGACTTCAGCCGTGCCATCCGTTGGACAAGCGATGGGTTCAAACTTGCCACCGTGTACCCCACGTTGTAAACAATCTCGGCCGTCAATCATCAATGTGGGATGAAGAGACGCACGCCCCTACGTGTACTGTATTAGTAGCTTGATGTTGAGCCGTACGCGGAAGTGGCCACGGGGTACTGGCTCGCGGCAGGAAACTGGGACGCCTGCACGTATCGATAGGTGGAAAACCGTTCACAGCAGAAGAAACGTGTGGCCGCACGAGAGAGCCGAGCTGCGGCGTGCATCAGCGCCAAGCTGATGACAAAGAGGCAAACACACGCAATCGAGTACGCGAGTGGGTCCGTCTCCATGTTGAAGTCGTGAACCTCAGTACCAAGCACGGAAATTCTTGTTTCCTCGTCGGTTGATTGCACGATGATCGCTGCGAGCGGGAACACGAGTGCAAGCATGAGAACCACTGAGCTCGTGATGCCCAGCGCAAACTTGATGGTCAAGAAGTACAACGTCGCCATGAGCGATAGCGGCGACACAGAGGACAAGCTCGGCGAAAGCCGACGTCCTTGCAATCCGAAAAACGCAGCGCGCGCGGGGATACTTAGGTACACGTGTTCTTGTGGTGGAGAGATGTAGTTGTACAGCTCGACATCCAGTTGGGCAAAGAACCGCACGGCATACAGCACCACGCGAAACACGACGATGCCAAAGCAGCACAATGGGAGCAGTCCGGCCGAGATTGAGACACCGGTGATGACGATCGAGTACGCACCAATGCCGAGGATGGCGTTCATCAAGTGAAACACGACCAGCTTGAAGATCATGCCGCAGCATCCTTCTTTTCGGTAGTCACCGCTGTAGGCAGGTGGTTCATACGTCGTGGGTGGCGGTGGCTGTTGCACGAGGGGCTGCTGGTGTGGTGGAATGTACTGTGACGTATTCGAGTAATGATACACGGGCTGTGCCATCGGCGGCGCGCTTGGCTCAGGCAGTGACGGGTAGTACACGTCGCGACGCGGTTCGGAGGGGTCGGCCTTCATCTCGGTGTGGTGTGCTGCGGCGGACCTGTTGCTAAATGTCACCTTTGGTCAACACGCCACCGCCAGCAGCTTTTTGTCGTCCCTTTCACCTCGTCACCAGGAATGCTTGTAAATGGATCCGCCACGGTGAGGTTTTTAGGTTTTTACATTCATTCCCATCGGAATGCATGCGTGAATGGGTACATGGGGAGAAAAAAAACACGGCTTTCATTGTCGTCGAACGAACATGGAACCTCCTTGACTTCCATTGGAAGTACAATACTGTTGAGCCAAACGCCACCATCCAATTCCCGAGAATGCTCTGGTTCGCTTCATCGCCGTTAGGCGACCATCGTCTCTGCCTGGTAGCTCTCTGGACACTGAGCGACGTAGATGTACTGGTAGGTAGAGAATCGTTCACAGCAGAAGAACCGCGTCGCGGCTCGAGATAGAAGAGCCGCGACGTGCATCAGCGCAATACTAATGGGGAAGAGAACCACGCATACAACGAAAAGACCAGGTGGGTTGATCTGGTCATGGAGAGCGATGCTGAAGACAGACGTGTGGCGATCGTCGTGGTTGCTTTTCAGCTCAATGAGCGCAGCAATCACAGTAACCGGACACGCCAGCGCCAACGAAAATACGAACAGACTCATGAGACCGAGTCCAAACTTGATCGTCACAAAGTAGAGCGTCGCCAGTAGCGACAGAGGCGACACAAATGACAAACTTGGAGATAGTCGGTGGCCTTCGCGTCCCACAAACGCGGCTTGCACGGGAAGACTGATGTGCACGTGTTCACGCGGCGGCGAGATAAAGTTGTACAACGCAACGTCCATTCGCGCGAAGAGCAACACCATAAAGATAACCAAGCGGAAGAACAGCAGGCCGATGCAGCAGAGCGGAATCAGCCCCACTGATATCGAGACACCAGCCACCACGACCAGGTTTGCGCCGATGCCGAGAAGCGCGTTCAAAAAATGGAAGATAAACAGCTTGGTGATCATGGCGCACCATCCTTGTTCACGGTAGTCGCCACTGTACGCCGGCGGCTCGTAGTTGACTGCGGCGGGTGCGAGGAGTGGCTCCGTCAGCACCTCTTGGTGCGGGGAGACGTACTGGGGTGCGTCATGTTTCTCGAATGGCACGAGCTTTTCTTCTTGGCGCGGTGCCGATGGCTCGTGCTTCATCTTGGCGGTCCTTGTGCTCTGTTTTGAAAATGAAATGCGAATGACGGTGAACGTTGCGTGAGGTTCTGAGGTTGTGTAGACCACACGTGAGATGTGACAGTTGGATGTTCTTAAATTTTCTTATTTTCTGGGGTTCTCTTTTTGTCTTTGTTGCGACGGGGGTCGTGATGCCTGTTCCACGGTACCGGTACCGGTATGTCTTTACGCGACCTCTTCATCGGCGACCAGCTTCTTCATCTCTTCAACCTTACGCAGACCGTGGAGTGCCGCGACTCGGTACGCCTCGGCCAGTGTCGGGTAGTTGAACACGGCATTTCGGAAGTATTCGATGGTGCCGCCCGTTGACATGACGACCTGACCAATGTGGATGATCTCGGTGGCACCTTCACCGATGGCGTGCACACCAAGAACGTGGAGCGTCTTGGGACAGAAAATGATCTTGAGAAAGCCCGGCACACCACCGAGCATCTGGCCCTTTGCGAGCTCTTCGTAGCGAGCGAGACCGACTTCGTAGGGAATGTTTTCGCGGGTGAGCTGCTGCTCGCTCTTGCCCACCATCGAGATCTCGGGCACTGTGTAGATACCGAATGGGAACACATCCCCGGAGCGCATGCGTGTGCGGTACTGTGGATCCGTGGATTCGTCGATGGTGCCGCTCTTCTTGTTGACGGGCTTGGAGCTGCGCATGTGGACCGAGGCCAGACGGCCCTGCTCCATGGACGTGGACGCAAGCGCTGGGTAGCCAATGCAATCACCCGCAGCATAACTGATACCCAGAGAATACATGCATACCGAGTTAGTAAACCATAGCGGAGGCATGAACACAGAGCTGAAGGCGACGTACATATGAGGAACGGCAGTCCGGAAGTTGTTGTCCACCTGAAGCAGACCACGCTTGTCAGTCTCCAGACCGATCGCCGACAGATTGAGGCCGTCCGTACTGCCCTGACGTCCGACAGTGTACAGCAAGCCATCTCCGAAAATGGTCTTGCCGCTCTCCAGCTTCACGATCACTTCGCCAGTCGCCGCCTTCTCGACCGTCTTGATGGTCTCGCCCGTGAAGAACCGGGTACCGGTCTGGCGCATCGCGTACTGCAACGCCTCGGCTACTTCCTTGTCGGCCATATCAAGAATCTCCTTGCGGCTGTCGATGACTGTGACCTCGGAGCCCGGGATGATGCTCATCATCGACGCGTACTCCATACCAATGACACCGGCGCCTACAACGATGAGACGCTTTGGAACCGAGTCCACACCGCCCCAGAGGATCTGGTCGCTGTCAAAGATGGTCTTGCCATCAAACGGAATGTCATCGCGATGCGCTGGCCGCGTCCCCACGGCGATCAAGAACTTGTCGGCAGTCAGCACACTGTAGGAGAAGGCAGTGTCAGTACTACAAATCGAATCACCACTAGAACTACCACACTGGGTCAGACGCACCGCTTGCAAATGTCGGCGCTCGTGTGGCGCTTCGTGTCCGTCGCAGTCTCGTACGAGTCATTGGAAAGAACAGCCACCATCTTCTTACTCGGGTCGGGCAGAAAGCGAGCCGTGCCGTTGATCAGCTCAATGCCATTACGCAGCAACTGATGGCGGGTGATATCCGTCTCGGCATTCTCGACCTTGCGCACACGCTGCAGAATATCTTCAATACCGAAACGCTTCTGTGGGTTGGACGCACGGTCGTAAAACGTGCGGTGGCGATGCGACGTCAAGTGCAGGATCGCTTCACGGAAAGTCTATCACAGCCACGCTGTTAGAAACGAAACAAACAACTTCAAGCTGGTCTATCCAATGAGATCTGTAGCGCACCTTGGATGGAACCGTGCCAGTGTGGACACAGACGCCACCGAGCATGTCCCGCTTGTCAATGAGCGCGACAGATTTCCCACACTTGGCGTGGTCAATGGCACACTTCTGGCCCGCAGGTCCACTGCCAATCACAATCAAATCAAAGTGTTCGCTTGCCTTCAATTCCTGAAGCATCACACTGAGAGGCTTGCGTTCCGACACACCGGAAGCCGGTGGTGCGGCATCCGTGGTAGCCACTGAACTGAGTGCCACCCGCTGGCCGATCACGCATGGCACACTGCGGCAGGCGCTACTGCTGGTGAGTCGTGAACGACGGCTCAACATGAGCGTTGAGGAAGAGATCATGATACTGGTACTGCCAAGTGAGCTCCGTTCGCGTGTTGTTGAGAATCGGCGGCTTCCGGTCCTCTGATTCCTCGGCTTCTTCAGTCTCGACGTCTGGTTTGCTTGGGATGCTGCTTGGGTTTGGTCAGTTCGACCGCCAGGTCAACCAAAACCGGCGACCGTCAACAACGGTTCAGTCAAACGAGGCGGAATCCCTACCCCTCGCGAACCGGTTCACCCACGAATGCCGGCGGTGCACCATTTTTCTTATTTTGGGTTCGACTGCTCAAATTTTATGTGGACCACATCATTTTCTTCTTGTTGACGTTGTCACCCAAGAGTGATGGTCGAGTCGGACTATTCACATACTCACTTCAAGTACAATTCTCCCTGTTGCGGTCAGCCCCACAACCGAAAAACGACATCAAGGTTACACGGGTAAACGGGTCTGTCAAACAAGCTGTCTCGAAATCGACATCTTCCAACCTGGCCCGGGTTTCGAGATTCTCTCAAGCTGTGAATCTTCACGTTCTGCCAACTGAAGCAGCTTGGCCCACTCTAACCCGTGTTACATCGTGCTCGTTACGGCACGATTCACGATGAACTCATGCCATGAACTCACCTCTTCTTCATCAGAAATGTACGGGTCAAATTGACCCGTACAGTTCCCGCATTGACCGTCAATGCTACAGTTCCACCTGCTCCCAGCGAAATATTCCGAAAACATCAGCAAACAAAAACTTGCTCTTTCGGGTTGAATGGGTTTTACAAAATGGGTCAAACCCACCCGTGAAACCCTCCCACTGCAAAGGGCATACAGTCGACACACGACTGTGACGCAGCCGCGGGCAGAGAGAACGCCGACGACACCGCAGCTTCGACCGACCGCCCTCGCGCTTCGACGTGGACGCTCCGCACCGCTCAACCCAGCGCAATCGCCCCACACCCAGCCACCGTCTACACTGGACAATCTCGGCATCGCGCGTGTGACTCGATATCGTTGCTTGTTGCTCCACCACGTGCACACGACACGATCGGATCTTGAAGGAGACTCGTGCTGGTGATTATTCTATCCGCAACGCTGCGCTCGACGAGTACAGACGGCCAGCGCACTACGAAGGACGAGGTATTTGATATACTTGCGACCACGACGACGCGCAAGCTTTTACGCGATCGATAGATACAGTAGAGAGCAGTCAATCGACCCACAACGTACGCACGTGCGCGTGAGTTGGTGAGACATTCTGGTGGCGGCTTCCCCCACTCAAACACACAGAGTAAGGGAGAAGCAGTTGTCCGTGTCGGGTGTGGAATCCTATTTATCCCGCGTATCCAAGCGCGATCCAAGAAACCAAGACGAGCGAAAAACGTTGCGATCATGAACGAGCCGTCCACCAAACTTGGGTACGTGGGGTTTCTTCTTTGTCTTGATCGATTCGATCGTTGCGGTGCTCACAAAGTGGGGATTCTTGCTCTGCAGAAAAATATTCATCGGCGGTCTCTCGTACGAGACCACGGACGGTGAGAGCTCCACAGTCTGGCAACTAGCAGCGTTTATTCACCAGCCCTCTGACTTTTTGCCTGTGTTTGTCGATGTTTTGTTGTTGACATCAGACAAATTGCGGTCGTACTTTAGTGCATTTGGTCCCGTGACCGATGCTGTCGTGATGAAAGATCCGATCTCGCGCCGCTCGCGGGGCTTTGGCTTTATCACGTACGCGGATCCAGTGTGCGTGGACCGTGCACTGGCGCAGCCGAATCACATTCTCGATAGCCGACGGGTACGTTCCAGTTAGGGGTTTTATGAGCGAATGGCATCTAATGAGAAAGTGGTTTTTGTATTCACTAGGTGGAAGCGAAGCGAGCGGTGCCACGGGCCGAGAGCACGTCTCGCGATAGTTTTAGCAGCACAAGCAGCCGCAACGGCAGCATCATCTCGACTACGAGTGTGAGCAGCAACGCCGGATCAACGAAAAAGATCTTTGTTGGTGGTCTCCACTATGAGACCAAGGATGGTACGTGTCTAGTCACGCATTATTATGTTGTTCACGTCCAAGCAGCGCAGCTAACGCAGAGTATCGATTATCTGTAGCCGAGTTTCGTCGGTATTTCCAACAGTTTGGCAAAGTCGTGTCGGCAGAGGTCATGTTCAACCGCGAAACCAACAAGTCGCGTGGCTTTGGCTTTGTGATTTTCGAGCTTGAAGAGAGCGTCGAGCTTGTGCTGCAGGAAAACAACCACGTGATCGATGGCAAGTCGGTGGAAGTCAAGCGCGCTGTGCCACGCACGGATGTGCCACCATCGCGGTCCGTCTCGTCGCGTGCTGGATCGTTTTGTGGCACTGCCGGTCCGGGCTCTGTAGGCAGCTTGGATGATGTGAGCGTGACGTCAACAGCATCGATCTCACGGTCGGGCACGCCGTCCAACTTGGAAAGCCGGTACAATACGCAACCAGCGAACGGTGCGCTAGTCGGGTACGCGGCGGCAGTGAGATTCGGTGGCCGTGGTGCGAGTCGAACCGGTTCACTGCATCAGCCGTCGCCTCTGCACGACGTGTCGAACCTTGACAACCCCGAGAAGACGCTGGCGCGCGTAGCGGATCGATTGACTAGCCTCGTACTGGACGATGACGTGATGACCACGTCGTTGTCTTCCTCTCGTGGTTCCGACAAGGTCTTGGAGTCGCCCGTGGCACCATTACTATCGCCTCTGGGGATCGCACCTCGTCCGTTGACCGACCCTGTGTTGGATACGTGGAACCTCTCGCCCGCGAGAGCGCCACAATCGTCGCTTGATGTCCCGCTGTTGTCTCCAACGGAAGCTGGCGCGCCATGGCAAGCTCGCCCCTGGCAAAAGGGGTGGGCCTCGCAGGCTGAGCGTGAAGATCGAGCTGCGCGTGATCACCACCAGCAAGATCCGCACACGACGCCATCGTATTTCTCGGCGTTTGCCGGTGATCGCCGCGGATCGAGTACGCCGCTTGGTCACAACGCGTGGAGCTCACCGTCCTATGCGCAGTCCAATGCTGGTACAATCGGAAGCGAAGGAAATGGCTCTGTGTTCGAGAGCAGCGGTCACTCGTCGAATGGAGCGTTTGGAGGCGTCGGGATCGCGACAATGGGGCCTCGCTCTCCGTACAGCTCACTGGGCGGCTTCCTACCGAACCAGTTCTTATCGCAGACCGAGCCAGAGCTGCCACTCGACGCTGCATTTGGAGGGGTCATGGAGGATCTGGCAGACGAGAAGCTCACAATGCCGCTCCAGTTTGAGCAGCAGTACACATAGATCAAGTGGCGCACCTCAAAGGGAGGTGCATTAGCCCCAAGAGACTTCACGGACGCCGTGAAGCGATAGCGCCCTCACCTTTTCCCCTCCAAGCCCGTACCGTTTGAGGGACACCTGCAGTCGGAACGCCCCAGTGCGTGGAAGAAAAATGGCCACGAAAATCGCGAGAAGGAAGCCAACTCGCCACGCGAGAACTCGTGGTCCTTGTAAACTCACCACGTGCGTGGAGGCTCCCAAAAGTAGGGACGCGGGGCGAAAGTGATGGAGGGGGCGAACAATAATAGTGTAGGTCGATAGTCAATTAGTTTTCATAGTGGACAGGACAGGATACGAAACCCAAGAGGAGCCATCGGGAGATACGATGGCGAAAGACAGGAAATGCAGGAACTCAAATTTCGATGGGCGATTCATATTAGCTTGGTATAGTTCAGTGCCATTGGTGATTAGCATTAGCTTGGTCTGGAAATATACCGTAGAGGGGAGATTAGCCCATGAACCAGATTGGCGAGAACTTCGAAAGACTGACAGAGCGATCGGTACCGCCACCAAGTGTATCTGTAAAGAGTTATCGCCATCACCATGCGAGGGACGACGTGGGGAATGGATGAAGACAAGCACGAGAACCACTGGCGTCGCACGTTTTGCCAGATCCCCTTCCCGGAGATTTACGACCACGCCGAAAATGGCAAACGCAGCCTCCACAGGCTTGTCGAGTTTTTCCGCCGCAAGGCCGAGGCCGAGCGCGGCGCCAGCGAGGAGCTGCGAAGCGTGCTCCACACGCCCATCCATAGCGCAACGACAGCGAATCTGGATGACCTGGAAGAGCCCGGCTCCAGTGTGCGGCGCGTGCTGAGCGAAGTCAAGAACTATGTGGATGCCAACAGCCACCAACAACTCTTACTGGCGCGCGTGCTGGAAGAGCAAGTCGCGGAGCCGCTCATGTCTCTCCAAGAGGCGTCCGAGATGTACATCCGCACGCTGCAGGGCGAGATCCGCAACGTGAATGATGAGTACAATCACGCACTCGCTGCCCACGGCCAGTCGGCGGCGCGGCTGCGCAAGGCCAGCGAAGAGCTCCAGGAGGCCAAAGACCGGCAGCGCAGTGCACTGCATGGCATTGGCGTGCCAGCGTTTGAGCTCCAGCGGCTCGCTGTGCGTGTGAACAAGGCCGAAGACGAAGTCGCGCAGGCGGAGCTGGCCAAGGAGCAGGCCAAGACCGTATTGTACAACCGCATCATCTCGCGGGACGAGATGGCCATGGCCGTGAGCGTCGCGTACCAAAAGGCGGAAGAAGAGCGATTGGACCAACTGCACTCGTGCATGGAACGGTTTCTACACATCGAAAAAGAGCGCGTGAAAGCCGCGGAAAAGATGCTCCGCTCGCTGGAGACGCACGTCGCCAACGTGAGCCGCGCGGAAGATATCCAACTGTTGATCCACAACCACCGCAACCCGGACAATATGCATTTCCAGGGAAAGGCGTTGGCGTTGCTGGACTGGCACTGGGGCAAAACGCTAGCGGAACGCGAACATAACGCCCTGGAGCAGAATGGTCCACTGAGAGCAGAGCGATCCGGACGACGACCGTCTCAGTCCGGAGAACTCTTCACGGAGCCGATCGTGATTCCATCGTATGCGACTCCGGACCATCAACTTCGTCGCCACTCCGTGAGCAGCAGCACCAGTAGTCTCGCCGAAAAGAGTCCGCATCGCGCGCTGGCGGAGACGCCGTTGGGCAAGTCGCTCCACTCTCTGTTTGCAGTTGACAGCCAGCCCACCACACCAACAGCTACGCCGCCATCTCTTTCTCGAATCGCCAGCGATGCCGACTCGGTGGATAGCAGTGGTAGTGATGATGGTGGTGGCGGTGCTAGTGGCAGCGAGACCGATGACCTCGCGTCTGCGATTGACAGCGAAATCGCTGCAACGGCTGAGCAGCTCCAGCTACAGCCAGCGTCTCCATCACCAGCCGAAGAGTCTGGACTACAAGAACCACCATCAGCAGTAGTACCGATGGCGGGCACCCAGCCACTTCAAAGCCCGGGAGCTTCTCAGCTTGAAGAGATCGTGCAGACCACGTGCCAGACCCACAGCGGGCGTGCCATGTTTGTCAAGTGCCTCAACCGCCAGCGCAGTCTCGAGACGCGAGTCAAAGACAAGCCAGCGTTTGATACGTTAGTCAAGTGTTTCCATCTCTTTCTCGACCACTGCATGCGCGAAGACGACGTCAAAGTGGCCAAGACCGCCATGATGCTGGCCGAGACGTTTTACTTGGCGAGAAAGGACGACGCTCGAGCCAACGTAGCTGCTGGTGCTGGCGATGCCGATGCCGATGATGATGACGAGGCGAACGACCAAGAAGTGGAACAGTTTCGACGGGAACGTGGTGGCTCGTGGGGCTTCGCGCAGCACGCGCTGGGCCGTGCCACGTCACGGATCTACGTGCAGGAAAACGTGAAAACCCACGAGATTTGGAAAAACCCGGCATTTTGGGAAAAGGCGCTCCTACTAGCGATCGGCGAGGAGCTCCACAAAACACCGCAGCCGTGTGCATGGGAGGATCTTCCGTCGGGCATCTCCCGTAATCGCCACCATTCCGCCAGCACCGGCAGTAGCTCGGAGAATCTCGCAGGTGGCGATCCATCCCACAACAGTGGAGGCTTGTCGTCTTCGTCCTCGACCTTGTACACGCGCGAGGAGGCCGTGAGCCGCGTCCACAACATCGTGTTTGGCCAGTTGGGCTCGTTTACGCTGAGTATGCTCGAGTTTGACGTGCCGTTTATCCAAATCGAGTCGTTTGTCGAGACCATGTGCGACGCCCACGAGCTCACCGAGGACCAGCGTTTTCTACTGCGCAAGAACCTGCAAGAGATCTTTGCCTCGCTCAAGTAGGAGGAGCCAGGGACGCACTAGTGCGTAGTAGAAGAACCCAGTTGTCGTACTACACAAGCAGAGCATGAGCAAATGACCACAAAATAACACTATTTGTCTTTTCACAATGATTTGATTCTGGGTGCGCTCTAACTGCAAAGAGTTTTCTTAGTTGAGACGCTCCACGACCATCGCACCGGCGCCACCGCCGCCGTTGCAAATGGACGCGACACCGATCGACGCGTCGCGCTCCTGCAGAATGTGGACCAGCGAGCCAACGATACGCGCACCCGACATGCCGATCGGGTGGCCGATCGCGACGGCGCCGCCGTTGACGTTCACGCGCGCGTGGTCCAAGTTCATGAGCCGCATGTTGGCGAGCGCGACCACGGAAAACGCCTCGTTGATCTCGTGGTAATCGACGTCGCTGAGCTGGAGACCAGCGTGGTGGAGCGCGAGTGGCACGGCCTTGGACGGCGCGATCGTAAACTCGACGGGGTCTTGCGCGGCATCGGCAAAGCCACGGATCTTGGCGAGCGGCTTGAGGCCAAGTTCCATCGCCTTGGCGCCCGACATGATCACGAGCGCGGCGGCACCGTCGTTCAATGGCGACGCATTCGCGGCCGTGACCGTACCGTCCTTCTTGAACGCCGCACGAAGCGTAGGGATCTTGGCCGGGTTGGTCTGGAACGGCTCCTCGTCCTTGGTGAACACCTGCGCATCTCCACGACGTGGCTTGATGCTCACGGGCGTGATTTCCTTCTCGAAAAAGCCGCGCTTGTTGGCCTCGATCGCGCGGTTGTAGCTCTCGATCGCGTACGCGTCCTGGTCTTCACGCGTAAAGCCAAAGCTGTCGGCACACGCCTCGCCGCACATGCCCATGTGCTGGTTGTTGTACGGGTCCCAGAGACCGTCGTGGATCGCGCCATCGACGACCGCGTTGTTACCAAGACGGTAGCCCGTGCGTGCCTTTGGCAGGTAGTATGGGATGTTGGACATGCTCTCAAAGCCACCCGCCAGCATGATATCCTGGCTGCCCGCCATGATGCTCTGCGCCGACATGGCGATCGCCTTCATGCCCGAAGCACACACCTTGTTGACCGTCGTGCACGGGATAAAGTTGGGGAAACCCGCCTTCAAGATCGACTGGCGCGCTGGCGCCTGGCCGATGCCAGCGCTCACGACGTTGCCCAGGTATGCCTCCTGGATCTGCGCTGGCTCAAGTCCGGCACGCTCGACAGCGGCCTTGTTCGCGATCGCACCAAGCTCTGGGCCCGTGAGCGGCGCAAACGAACCGTTGAACGTCGCAATGGGCGTACGTGCGTAGCTGACAATCACCGCATCCTACACGTACAGATACAAAGGAATGATAAGAGCTGTTCGTGGCGAAAAGAGCATGAAATTTGGATGAAAACAAGACGTACGCGAGGGCCAAATGCGGTGGAGAACTGGCGCTGGAGCGCCTTGGGCGCGGCGTTCTTGAGAGCCGAAGGACGAAGCATCGTGTGCTGTGGTGGAGTGAAATGAGCTGGTGGTTCGGTGAGCGCAAGTTCGACTGTGGAGTGCAAGATGTGAGCTGCGTGCTGGTGTGTGGCTGACTGGCCTGGCTGACTGTCGCGTGTTGAGAAGGCAGACGCGGGAGACCTCTATTTAGCAACTCTAGCTTTCAACACCCGGACATTCGACCGAAAAATACTCGTCCACAGTTGCATAATGAGAGTGTCAGCACGTTCCGCTCGTGCAAGAGATGACAAGATCGCGTCAGCACAAATAAAACCTCAGCCATCGCCCAACTTCAAGCAAGCCATCATCAGCTAAATGAATACCGGTTTTCCGTACCGGTATTTCCATTTTCGTACGTTGCAAATGTATCATATTGTGGAGGTTTTCCGACATTCAAACGGGGGTTATGTCACTAATTTGGCAACGGTGTGCTGTTTGATGCATCAACAACACTGCGAGAACCTGCACGACGAAGCCGCGTGATCCTTCAGATTTGCTCGGCTCGCGGACGCCACAGTTGCCAAACAAGAATGCTTTTCCTGGAGCAGACCCAGGGTTTCGGTGGTGCGCATGGACCTGGTACACTGGGCAACCAGCAGCCACCGTCGCTCTATGAGCTGCTCATGCAGGAGCGCATGGCGAGCGGCTTCAAACCTGCACTCGAGTACCTGGTCCAGAGCGTGTGTGACACGTACCCACAGGTCTCCGCCACGCTGCCCGTGCGCCACTTTGAAGAAAGCTATGCGCTTCTCACTGCAATCGTGGAGAGATACTTTCTGAATAGCTACGACAGCCTCGCCAGCGAAAAGTTTTACGGCATGAAGCGCGTCATGTACCAACCGCCCGCAAGCACCGACGCCAATGGCGATGGCCCTGTAGCCACAAGCGCCTCCACAGCGCCACTGACAGATAGCGCGCGTCGTCGGTCGCTGTTGCTGGCTGTGCTGGTGCCGTATCTCAAGTCCAAGCTCGACAACCTGCATCGGTCTCTGGCATCATCTCAATCTTCATCGTCATCCGCAGCGACCACACAACCGGAGACGGAGCAGACGTCAGTATCCACATCCGCATCGCCACATCCTCTGTCTTCTTCTATTGTTTCCGCTGCGCAAGTGCAGTGGCGTGCAGTCCTGCGGCGTTTCCGCCAAGTAGCGCTTCTGGCCAAGCTAAAACGAGCGTTTGTCAAGAGCTACCCGTTCGCGCATCTCTTCTACGAGGCCTCGTTCTTCTTGTACCAGGTACGTTTCTTTTCGATCTGATTTACCGTATCTGCATAACGAGTATTCACGTATCCGTGTGACTGATTGTGATCGCCTGTTGTTATTGAAGTGGTTGTATTTGTTTGGCGACACACCCTACTTCTCACCGATCTTACGGCGCCTGGGCGTCGTGCTCGTGCGCGTAACACAAAACGACGAGGTACGTACCATACAACTGTCTTATTCCCTAACAACCTAACTCTAACTCACTCGCACCTCTCTTCTTTTTGTTGCGTGGCAGTCGGCGATCGTGCAAAAGCAGAGCGACTACCGCACACAACTTCTGTCATCACTCGAGGGGAGCTCGTTGCTCCAGCGGCTACGTCGTGGCGTGTTACGAACCTCCTGGGCCGTGTACGACCACTCGTACGTGTTGCTCATGCTGGGCATTGGCGGCTACAAGTTTGTAGAGTGGATGTACTCGGACGCCGGCACTGCAGCGATCAAGATTCGCCACACGGGCGCCGACGCGCCCATCCCTCCGCCGCCCCTGCCACCGAGTTTCGCGGGCAATGCCTCCATCACGCTGTCCACACTAGACGCGTCGACGTGTCCGCTGTGCCAGAAGCGGCGTGTGAACCCAGCGGCGTCGGTCTCGGGTTTCGTGTTTTGTTATCCGTGTCTGTTCAAGCACGTGGAGCAGCACGGTGCGTGTCCCGTGACGCAGATGCCCTGTGACGTGGCGAGCATCACCAAGATCTACGATGATGCCACGGTATGAAGGGAGGTACTAAAGTCCGCGTGTTGACCTCGACCAGCTAGGTCCCCAAGGTCTCGAAAGTATCAATACACTCTGAGCGGGCGGACCCGGGTGAGTGGCGGATTCAATTGATGCTATCTTTAGTAGTATGCGCTTTCTATAGGCCGCATTTGGTGAAGCTCTTTGGTTGAACGTGCATCCACCCACAGATAGATATACTGCCTCCCCAATCGAGCCTGTCCCACCGATTGCCAGTGTGTCATTTCGCTCTTGTGGTCTCATGCCGCAGTCGCTGGACTGTTGATTGTGTCTGTGTGTTTCGGTGACGGCGCGCCAAGACGACCCGACAGCCGCCTCCAACCCAATTGAGATCCAACAAACCATGCATCGCGCCCAGAAGGCGAGTAGCAAGATCTGCCGCGACCGCGAGGTCGAAAAGGCCCAGGAGCTCCATCGCCGCAAGATCGACGGCGTCAAGTCGTACCTCACGGCCATCACACGGCCAGCCAACGCCGTGATTGGCGTGCCGACCGTGCCGTCGGCCAAGCGACCGTCCACATTCTTTCGACGCAGCCAGCGGCAGCACGTCGCAGAGCCAATCGCCAACCAACAACAAATACCAGCGCAGTCGGCGTCTAGTGACGACCACGGTGACGACGACGACGATGATGATGATGGAGCAGACGACAACGACGGTGACGCTGATAGTGACGGCGGACTGGAGGCTGAAGACGAAGACGAAGACGCAAGTGAGCTCTACGAGCCCACGAGCTCCAATGAGCCAACTCTAGTGGCGCCGCCAAAGAAAAACTTTGACAAACTCGATGAACTTCGGTCCGTGCTCGTGCCCGTGATGGCGTACAACGACTATGGTGGCCACCACCGAAAACAAATTGCGCCCGATGCGCTCGATTATGAACGGTATCTGGACGAGATCACCAAGGGCAACGGCTCTCACTCGCAAGAACCAGAGCGCGTCGTTCCCTACAAACAATCCAGCCAGAGTCTCCACGCGACCAACGCGTTCCGCCAGCGCAAACTCAAGCAGATCCAAAGCGACAACGCCACGCTGTTTGGCCGCATTCGAAACAGCGCAGCCCACTACACAACCGAGCGATTCAAGAAAGACTGGGACCAGAACGCCGCGTACTTGGCGTCGATCTGCGAGTTCCCCGTGATCGACCAAGTCCGGCATCCCCATCCGCATCCACATCATCCGGTCATGCCACACGGACCTCCCGGTCGCCATGACTTCAACTCCAACTCCAACAGCAGTAGTAGCACACGCCATACACATCGCAAGCGATCGCCATTTGCGACCGTGGGCCAGTTACCCAGCTTATCCCCCGCGGGGGTGGCCTTGGGGGCGGAAACCCATCCGATCAAGGCGATCCCGACGTCGCCACGTAAAGTCCCGCAGCTCAATTTGTCGCCGGCGTTTCGCTCACTTCGTAAGGGACTTCCTCAGGCGCCGGCGCTGCCGCCACTCACGGCATCACCACGTGCCGTGCTCACACTCAAGCCCAAGCCAAGCATGACTGCGATCGCAAGTAGCCGTGCCGGGTTACTACTACACACAGAGGACCAGGCTGAGTCAGAGACGAAGGCTGATGCTTTCTCCAAGTCTTCGCCATCGCCGTCGCCGTCGCCATCGCCATCTTCATCGCCGAGGAGATCACCAAGTCCTCGCCACCGTTCTAGACCTGGGACTGCCGCTGGAGAGACCGTGGCGGATGACCCGTTACGGTACACGCTGCTCAAGATCGGACGGTTCATTGGCGGCAAGTACTTGGTACTCACCGTGTTTTGCGGTGACGGGATCACGAACCCGTACGGGTTTGACGTGGTCGCATTGGACCCGCAGAGCCACGTCCAGTTTCGGCTTTGTATCACCAAGGAGACGACCCATTTGTTATTGGAGACCATCAGTTCGTCGTCCATGGCCGAGCGCACAGCGGCCGCGGCGGGGACCAATCTGAGTATGGAGATGATCGCGCAGTGCATTTGCGACCACGTGCGGTACGCGTGTTTGGGATCATGTGAGCTTGTGTTTCTCGTGGCGACGGCAGGCCATCGCGATCTCACGGGACATGATGACAATAGCAACAGTGTGGCAGTTCCTAGCGATCCTAGTCTCCACGCCAGTGGGGACCACACACAGCATACAAGTCTGCTGCTGGACTCGCCGTACGCGGCACTCGCACTGTGTTTCCACCAGTGTGTGCGAGTCCCGAGCCACAGTGACCACGGCAAAGACGAAGAGACGGAGCTGCTGGACGAACAGCTCCACGTGTTTGCCAGCACGCGACCGCAGCAGTGCTGCGGAGCCAGCATGGCTAGCGGCAGCAGCATCTCCAGTTGCAGTACTACTACAACTACTACTGAACGTTCTGCTGCCACGACCACGACAACAACCACTACACAAGAGCCCATGGTCGATACCACGAGCTGTGAGTACACGGGACTCGTGTGCTACGAGATCTTCACAATGGACCAGACGACCCACACTCTTGACTCCGTCGCGCAGCAGCCACTGCAGCTCAGCGTGGCCTCACTACTTCACCAACTGGAAGCCGCACGCGTGGAAATCGACCAACACGCCACTGCGAGACTGAGTCTCGATCGCCTGGTTATGCTATCACTCCCGTTTCTGCATTTGCGGCGTGGCTCTACAAACTACCAGCTCACACTGGAGCTGTCCAGGCGAAATCGCTGGCAGTGTGGCACTGGTACTGACTCAGACTCGAACGTTATCGCCACTGGATCACCGCGACGGCCAGCGTCGTCCTTGATACTGCCACGTAGACTCGACACCACGCATTGCTCTCCACCACGGTGCTCTACTAGTACCAATAAGGTACTAACGCGAGAGGATCTCAAGACTGTGCTTCAAACCGGCATGCTTTGGCGGGGTGCATTCTTACTGGCACGTGTGTCGCTGCTGTGCCCCACACGCATCATCGACGACCACACGGGCGAAACCGTACGGGATCCGCTAGATGAGCTGCTGGTGTTTAACGTGCTGAATACATCGACGGGCAGCTACACGGAACGGCTTCTCCACGGCGACCAAGTGGATGACTTTTCGCTGCGCCTGGGTGCGTGGCAGAGCCAATCAACTGATCGCAGCCCACGTCCGTCGCCATTGATTGCGTTTGCCAAGCTCCTGCTGATGCGGCTGAAGCTGGAGGTGGACTTACGTGGCCACGAGATCATCACGTTCCCTACACTGGAGCCGGCTCGGTTTCACCACACGGTCTCAGAAAGAAACCCAAGTAGATCCAGTCCAGTGGCACGGCACCGACAATCCCCAGGAAAGTTAAAGATGAAGCAAGTCCGCGTCTTATCCACACACCCAGACGACTCTGGAGGAGATACGAGTGATAGTACTTCAGCGCAGCAAGCCGCAGTGGTGATCCAGGCACTCGGGCGGGGTTTTCTGTTGCGGCTACAGCAGCATCAGCAGCAGCAACAGCAGCAGCTCAATCGCCACAGGCAGGACGACAAAGACGAAGTTCTGCCAATAGCTACCGAGCCACAGGTGGACAGAGATGTGGACGTAGAGGAGGAGGCTGAGGGTGGTGGAGGAGACGATGCGTTTTCGTTTGTGGACTCGCTGTCGCCGCCGCAGTGTGCGTTTGCCAAGCACCACGCCGCCAAGCGCATCTTGGTCGCGTGTCGCAGCTTTGTGGACCGTAAGCAGCAGCAACGACGGAAGCACGCGCAGGGAGATCTCAGTGGGCTTATGGTGGTCAAGGCGCCACGCTCGCTCACGCCGACTGTGCCTACGACTAGTAGAAAGTCCAGAGGTGGTGGTAGTGTATCTACCACTGTACCACGGGTCTCACAGGCAGCTATCCAAGCCAACGAAATGCCGAGTCAAGAGAATACAAGTACAGAGGTGGATGCCGGAGCGGAAGATCAGAAGGAGGAGGGGGAGGAAGAGGGCAAGGAGGGGGAGGAGGAGGAGGAGGCGGAAGATGATGATGACGACGATGAACTGGTCACATCTAGACACGTGGATACACTGGGCGTGCTCCACGAAGACGAGCCGGACGAGAAAGAAAACGCATTGGTCCAACAACAGCAGCAACAGCAGCAGCAGCAGCGAGTCGTACCAGAGCCACCAACAGCTCACGCAGAGCGCAGCCATCGTGTCGGGCTCAAAGAAAACGGTCGCTTTGTTATACAACGCCACTCACTGACTGGCGTAAAGATGGAGCACCGCATCCTTGGTCGTTTGGGCGCGTTTTCTGGGTCGTGACCGTCTAGGTAGTGACGTCAAACAGCCATAAACAAAATGGAACCACGGGTGCTTCGAACAGCTCAATCTATGAAACTCACTCTACGTCGACTTGAAATCAGGTGACTCGTTTCCTATGAACAGTAGATCGCCTTGTTTTGAATAGTACTACTTCAGGTCTCAATTGATGGCGTACACAGAGACCGAGCGCGTCTCACACTCGGCGGCAAACGCAAACACACGAGCCAGCACGGGCGCGTCGACTTGCTGGACGACGGGTACACTGAGCAGCGCGCACTTGCACCGCATAGACTGCGGTGTCTTTTGCACTGGGATCAGTGACTTGTCGTGGGCGAGCACCACGTGCTTGTACGCAGCGTACTGGTTTTGGCTCAAGCCCACTCGCACGGCACGAAGCACGCGGTTGGTCTCCAGCATGGCCACGACAGCACACGTGAACGCCTCGTGCTCCGTTTCCGTGGCGTCGTAGCCCATTAGGCTGATACTAAGTTCTTGTAAAGTGTGTGTGATCTTGCTAGCGTGCGTGTCGTTTGTAGCTAGTGTCTCGAGCAGCTCCACCAAAGACGCGGCACGTGGGAACGCACTGTTGGACAAGTCAAGTGACGTGGCCGCACACAGAGACTGGTCATAGACTTGGATCAGCGCCTGGGCATTGGCAATGGGCGTACCAGATAGCTCTAGCACTTGCAGTCGTGGGCAACTACGAGCCACGGCAGATAGAAACGCACCGTCCATCACGCCAGGCGCGTCGCTGTCGATGGACGTCCACCGGCAGAGAGTCAGAGCCCCTACGGGCTTGCCCACCAGCGCGAGCAGCTCTAAGATCAGACTGCGCTCGTGGGGATCCATCTCGGAGACACCCAAGTTCAGCGACTCTACCGAGTGCGACTCAAATGTCCACGGGGCGATCGGAGACGTAGTGAGCTGTAGTGGTCGCTCTACAAGGCAGCGGCCGTATCCAGGCACTAAAACGTCCACAAACGCACACGTGGGGTCATCCCGAATCACTAAGAACTGCTTCTCTTTGTCAACCACAAGCGCGTGGTTTTGCCAGTCGTCCGTGTGCTCCAGACGGATCAAGTGGCCACTAGGGACGGCCAGCCAGTGTTGTTCCTGGCGCGGTGGCTCGTCACGCGTCGCGTATTCATCAAACACGTCGGTAATAAGAAGCTCGGTTCGCGGCATGCGCTGCACGGTGAGCAGCTCTTTGATCCAGTGGAGATCCGATACCAACTCTGGGCTCATGGCCAATGCGATCTCCACATGCGAGATCGTGTGGCGCGCTCGGTCGCTAAACAATCCGAGCAAAAGCCACAGCCATTTCGAGCGACGATCGGCGGGCGTATCGCCAAACTCTGGGCTCACGAGACGAAGGGAACGCAGTCGCGACGCTACGAGCAGCGGTTCCGAAAGCAGCGCTGAGAAAAACGACTCGTACGCGTCCGTGGCGGCGCCCATGTTGCGTGCATCCACACACTGAGCGCCGCTCGCACCGAGCAGATCCGACCAAAACTGGGCCTGTTCAAGACGCGTCGTCACTGGCTCAAAGCCCGTGATACCCAAAGAGATCTCGCGCAGTGGGATTCCGATCTCTGTGCTGGTTTGGTGGTGGATACGGTCGATCCACGTGGCGCCCATCGCGCCGTGGAAGTGGCTGACGCCCATGCTGAGCAACTGGCTTCGCCGTGCTAGCTCTCCATCTAGGCGTAGGCGTGTACGGTACCAATGCAGCATCGCATCGTGGTGCTGCGGCTGTTCGCCATCGCAGTCCAGCGACACTGGGATCGGGAATGCCGTCTCCTTGGTCTCCGTGGTCTTGTCCTGGAGTGCGCGTTGCAGCGTGGACTTGGCGTGGATAAACGCCACGTTGGATTCGTCGCCATG
Source organism: Pythium pectinolyticum (assembly GCA_023336095.1). NCBI lineage: Eukaryota > Oomycota > Peronosporomycetes > Pythiales > Pythiaceae > Pythium > Pythium pectinolyticum. The sequence goes on along the minus strand of JAADWC010000008.1, from coordinate 24,480 downwards.
CGACGATGGCAGAAGAAACAAGACGTCGAGGAACTGCTCGATGATCTCTGGTGTGTCACTATCGTGAAACGACAGCGCGTAGATGGGCAACGGTGGCTCTCCCGTCGTCGTGGTCTCAGTCCCGCGGTCCATGTCGTGCGGCACGCCCATCGCATGCAAAGCATCCAGGGCCTGGGTCCAGGCACGGAGATCGACACGCGCTAGCAACGCGAGCAGCTCCAGTGCGTCCACGCAGCGGCGCCACGTAGCGAGACGATCGCTTTCGTTGATGGCCGTGGCGTCGTCGTTGTTGCCGTCGTCTGCGTCTGCGCCTGTGGACGACTGTGGCACGGTCACGTGGACGACGGTGCTGGTTGGTGCGAGTGGGCTGGCGACGCCATGGCACCACATCATGGGCAGGCACTGCAGCAGCGGCTGCAGAAACGTCCAGTCGTGATCGCTCATAGTACCGTTGTAGAAGAGTGGTGGGCGAATTGCAGACTGCGGCGCTTCTCAAGTTGAGAAGATGCAGAAAATCTCAACTCTGGCGAACCCAATTCACCACGAACCTTTGGTATTCAATACACTCCAGGCTGATATACTGTTTCAAGAGCAACTTGGTGGGTTCATGTGGAACGATTTGACTCATTAAACCTCGATCAGATGGTGTTATATCAGTGGATTGAGTATTGCGCACCTGTAAAATATGATAGATAGAAACTGCGAGTGTCATTTTATCTGACTCTTCTGGGAAGTAGTAAAGATCTGGCGAGCTCACGCAAAGCACGCCTCGTCCGACGTTGGGTTGGCAAGCCCCGGGCTGGCAGAAAACGTAGGTGCGAGCAACTCCCTCGTGCTCTGGAGCAGCGCCTAATGAGAACCACAAACCATACTCAGTATAGTCACAAGCAACCTCAGGGTCGGTGGTAGAAATACAGTACCTCTTTGTCTGTGACGTGGGCCTTGATGTGGTCGCGCCAAATCCCGGCAGTCTACATACAGTATACGGTAGTCAATTAGATACCATCGTATAGTAACGTGAGCATGCGGCCACCACACAACCCACACAGCTTTGTTGTAGCTTTGCATCCTCACCTTTCTGGTCAGTTGGCTCTCCGCGCAGGCAAACTGGTTGATGACATCGTTCACTGTCGTCGTCGTTTGCTCACTACAGAGGCATCCACAAGTAAGTATATAAAGGAAAAAAGACACATACACCGCATTTGGTTTCGTACCGGAAGCGTTGCATTTCCTCCGCCAGGAGCGCCTTGGTGGTGAGCTCCGTGGCCTGCTGCACGCGCTGGCGGCTCTGCTCCATCTGAAGTTGCGTGGGCGTGTCACTGTTGGATCGGAACCGCGCCGCCAGACTCGACGCGGCACTGGCGACGGATGATGCAGCCGTGCTGGTCGTCGAGCCCCCCGGTGGCGACTGAAGCTGAAGCAACGCGGCCTCTCGCTGTGCGAGCAGCTCTTTCATGTCTTTGACTTGACTGGACAAGTAGCGAAGGCTCTCGTGGAGAATCAGATCGTAAATGGACGGCTCGTGGCGCACCGCGTTTGTCCAGTTGCTCATAACCGTAGCTAGTCAAGAACATGACAGCATGAGAATGTGGAGTGTTGCCGAAACTACGTAGATAATTCAAGCGTACTTGTCTTGCCAAGTGCCAAGAGCAGCTCAGCGTTTGGCTCGGGCGACGTGGTCTCCGCGACCGACCAGCCATTAAACAGGAAAAACATCGCACTCACATCCTTGGACATTGCTGCGCTTTTCTCGGCTAATCGCTGCAGTGTAGGTCGTCAAGTCTCAGCAATGGATCATGCGCACAACAATCAAGCCAAACACGAAAACAAACTAGAACAAACCTTGGCGCAAGCCGCGAGTTCCACTGTGATCTTCTCCTGTTGATCCACTTGGCGCTGGAACAGTGCTAGGTCTCTGGATCAAAAACTAGGATATCAATCTGTGTCCCGAAACGTAGCGTTGAGTGACGTAGGGATAACATTCACGTACAGCTCAGCGTTTGGTGGGATTTGTTGCATCGCAATGCGCTTGATCCATCGCTTGTGGCCGGCACCGCCATTCTCCAGCGCCACCGTGTCCTACACCGTATACGCAACAGCGTCAAAGTCAATCGGCTGTAATATATCCAACGAATTGAGTTGATATATGATCAAGACGTACTTTCTTGGCCGTTTCCCACTCCGTATCGTCGTTCGTGGTAAAGAAAGTCGTGACTGCAATGTCGCCACGCAAGTATGGCGACGCCATCACGTGCTGCAAAAACAGACCGAGTCCGCGGATGCGGCGCTGGATCAATGCGTCGCTCTGGATCAAATTCTTTTCCGGAAGCGACGGCAAGAGCATGCCAATGTAGCGCGCCTTGAGCACCGCGTGGAGCCACTCAAAGTCACTAAAGCGGCGACGCACGCTGGTCTTCGTGCGCTCCTCGGTAACTAAAAACGTCGTGTGCTTTTTGAGATATGCGCCGCGTGTCTCTGGCTCTCCGACTCTAATCACCACGCAGTCTTGCAAGCGTTCAGCGCACCAGCGCTTTTGTTATAATAGTGATGATCCAAGAATGAGACGAACGGACATCAAATGACCGATAGGGGAGGTATGCGGAAGAGCAACGCACCTTGTGCTCCTCGGCGTCAAAGGGCAGCGCCGCGTCTTGAAAGATCTTGACCGCTCGTATCGCCGTAGTTAGCGCTGACGACTCGAGATCGTCCCGCGTGGATGCTGCGCCGAAAAACTGCATGATGTGTGTACTTCCTTTCTTTGATTTTGTTGTTCTGCGGGATCTTTGCAAAAGGTCATCCCTAAATGTGCGACGTGTGCACTGGCACTATCACTTATTTCAGTGCGCCAGTATAACCAGCCAGCTGTATTTTACGACGAAAAGTTACGCGATGTATTTTACGAAGGAAAGTTACCAAGATATTTGTAAGTTACGGATGAATCCGTGGAGAACAGAAATCGTAAACTGCATAATCCAGTTTCAACGCACGGAAACGCGGAGAAATGACAGAACTTCCGACGCTCGCGGATGCGCTGCACGCTCAGGGCGACGCAAGAGAGGCGACAATGGCAAGATTAGGTGAAGACGTACAAGAACAAGCGTCCAAGCATATGGAAAACGGCAACGACTCCACAGAGGAAGACGACGACCGCAACGACGACTCCAATAGCGGCAGCCTATCCAGTCAGCCGCCGTCCCATGCGCCACACGTCCGACGGCAGCTCAAAGCCAATACTACGACTACGTGCACCAATGTGAATCGCCCCGTGGCGTTCCAGTCCACGCACGCGCTCAAGTTTGGACTGGAAGTCGTGGCGCGCGACGCCGAGACCTCGGCCGTGACGGCGGCGCTGTGCCTGTTCTGTAAACACTTCGGCCGCGAGCCGCGGCCCGGCGCCAAGCGGCGAGCGACGACCAACTTCAAGTACTTTAAGGGAACGTTCCGCACGGACCAGTACCTGCAGCACCATCGTCTGCAGCACCCGGCAAAGTGGCTAGAGTACGAAGCGGCGTCGCTGCGTGAAAAGCAAGTGTTCTTTCCACGGTACGTGATCTCGGCCGACTTGGTGGAGGGCGCAGAGCTGGCGGACGGAGCGAAAAAGCCAGCGCTAAAGGCGAAGCGCCAGCGGCGCGTGAGTGGTGAGAACGACGCGGCTGTGCGAGCCGCTGCGACATTCACGGACGACAGTAGCGATGCCGCAGCAGCAGTGACTGTGCACGGTCAAGGCAGTCGTCCATTTCTGCAAGTGGATCTTCCAGCGGCTATCGTCGCGCTTTTTCTCGGTGAGACGTCGTGGGAGCCTCGCGCGCTGGTGTCGACTGAGCGTGTGCGTACCGCGCTGGTCGGAAACGGGAAGAGTACTCAGATTCCTCAAGATGTGTACAACGTGCCGATCACGGACCGCGTAGCGTTTGATGTGGCGGTCGATCTGTGTGCCAGTGGGCTCTCTACACGGCAGACCACGTGCGCCATGCACGCCATGGCCAAGTACGTGCCACACGGCGCTGCGCTCGCGTCGATCTGGGCTGAACTGGTGCAGAACTACACCCAAGTGGCCACGTTTGGCAGTCTGGCCATGGTATCAAAGCTGATGGCTGATAGCTGGGCGTTCTCTATCGGTATCCACCGGTCGCATGGCGACAAAATCGACAATGGCATCGATGTGCGGGTTCGCGTGGCGGGCAAGACACTCGACGATCTCCATCTCTGCCGGCTCGCGGTGGCTCCAGGTCTTCTTGAAGACAAGCTCGTGCGCGGTCTCGACGTCGTGTGTCCGCACTGGGTCAGCTCGTTGATTGCTATCAGCGTGGACGGCGACTTGTTTGCGTCCAATAGTGCCGTGGTGTCCACGATCCAAGCACTGCGTAGTCGCGCTACCATGGACGAAAGTACCTTTCGTCTTGTCTGGAACGGCCAGACTCTGCTGGCTCGTGGGTTTCGCGCTATCTTTGCGCAGCTCATGGACGGTGCGTTTGCCAAAAGGTTCCACCAACTCAAGAGCTACATCAAGTCGCAGTCGGCACTGATCCAGGAAATCGGCCACGAGCCCCATGCTGGACAAGCGCCTGGAAATCAGACCACGAACGAGGACGAGCAATCACTGGACGCGCTGATCACGACGACACGCTGGATCTGCGAGAAGCGGGTGCGTATCCGCAAGTATCTGGAGGAGCAGCAACGTGAAGGCGACCACTACCACTACCAGCCAAGTGAAGTCTGGTGGTTGTGTCTCTCCGTGTTTGACTGGATCGCGTCCGCCACACTCCACGCGAGCTCGGGTTTACGGTCCCAACTTGGTAGAGACGTACTGACTACAGAGCAGCCCAAGCCCGTCCAAGAGCTCATCGACGTTCTCTCCACGGCATTTAAAGTCACGACGACGAGCACGTTGGTGGAGATGCCCACTGTAAACACCATTCAGTGCTCATCCGCGCGTGGAGACTTTGTAACCACCAAGCGAAGCGTGCTCGAGTTCACCGTGGAACTGGGCTCGTTTGTCAACAGTCTGATGGCCGGTCTCCACGACGGCGAACTCGATGTGCTGGTCAAGTCGCTCGGTGGTACCATCTCAAGCTACGTCGAGACGCTCACACTCGGACTGGACACTGCTGCCAAAGTACTTGACCTTGCTCCTAATTCTGGTGCAAGTGAGCTACCCGTCTTTCCGCACGAGCTGGCCAAGTGTGGCGGCAAAGAGTTTGCGACGCTGGTGGGAACCTACCGTTCTCTGCTACTGTGCAAGTTCTCGGACGAAGAAATCGACGCCATTGAACAGGAACACCAGGCGCTCAAGCGTGCGACGCGAGAAAAGGAGTTTCCGTCATGGGCGGTGGATGCGCCACGCGATCGTCTGGCGGTGTTTGACGCCGCGTGGGCGCGAACACTTGGCCGCTTCCGCATGCTTCACGCGTTTGCTGCTGGACTGGCGACAGTATTCCCACGCGACGACGGCAGCCGTCGTGTGGATACGTACACCACCAGTCGCGACAGTACCAGTACGATTGGATCGAGTGGAGCGGAGCTGCTGGATCTGCAGGTCGAGGCGCCGCTCCACGCAGCCCAGTTCCACCACCTCCAGCGAGCTGTGGCCAGCGAGCACCCCACTCCACGACTACTATGATATGGTCTGGGCTCCATGTAGTGTTATAATATAGTTACTGGCGGTAGCAAATACTAGTATTGTTTGTGACTACACTTGGTCGCTTGACTCGTCGCTCTCCCAGAGACTCGTGTAGATCGCATGGATCGCATCAAACGTGCGTTCTTGGAAGCCCGTGGAGATGGACTCTGCACGTTCAAAGAATGAATCCACTTTAATCTGGAGCTCCTCTTTTGTCGCTGTAGCCTCAATGTTTTCCTTCATCTCTGCATGCAGTTTCTGGATCGCATGTGCGATCTCCTTGCTTTGGATTCTGGTTGCGTTGTTCATATTTGCAGTCGCCGCGCCGTAGTAGAGAACGTCCCACGATGCGGCGTGGCCATACTCCTTGAATGTGAAAAAGTCGAGTGGGATATCACTGAGCAACTTGGTCGTAGCTGCTGAGACGCCTGGAAGGAAGCGGTCGACTCCACCAAGCACGCTGTCGACACGCCGTCCGTGTGAGTCCCATGTGAGTGTATGTGCTGCCACATCCTTCTCGGTGGCCTCCACAAATTTGATATACAACGGCTCGACTTCGGCAAACGCTGTGGCGACTTGCTGCGCAGGAAGTCCAATGAGCTCGACCTCGTGCTGCACAGTGACCGTGAGGAGATCGTATTTAACGGGGAACCCCGTGAGACCACTGGCGTTGGTCAAACCAATCGCAGCAGTGGCGGCAGTGCAAGTAGAAAGAAGTAGAAGAAGAAGGCAGCGAGGAAGCATGGTGGAGCTTTGGTAGTGAGGTGGATTGTTGGGGTGTGTGTTCGTGTTGCTATGTCTCCCGCCCCTCGATGGAGAATTACACCAACAACTTGATTTCAACTCATCTCTCATCAGCGCTGGGTTGACAGAAATCATGATGGTGGGTGGGTGAACTGCACCCACTGAAGAGATATACTTCGAAGTATTCAACAGCCAAAGTGAGAGATGTAGTCAAACCTTTCATGCTTTATACTGTGATATCATCGATTAATAAGATGCGTTATAATGCAGTTTGCTAAAACCCTTTACAACTAATACGTCCTCGTTCAATTTTCATCTCAGCCAAAAAAAGAGAATGGATTGTGACCAAACAGAACACGCACGCAGGATGCTAGAGTACCGCTGATTGATCCAATGTCCTGGAGCGAGGGGTATATCTGTGATGTGGGTTATGCTGGTCACTTTGCAATTTTGCACGCTTATCACCAAGTCATCACTTTCAACTCCAACTCTACCCCGAACACGATGCTGCTCGCTCGCTTTCTGCTTGTCGCCGCGGCCACTGCACTCGCTACCGCAGACGCCAGAGGAGATCTCACGACGTTCCCAGTGGAGTACGACGTGCTCACAATGACGGTGGAGCACGAACTGGACGTGATCAGCGCAGAGGCCGACGAAGCCGCAAAAGACCACAGTACCGTTGAGACCTTGTTCAAGCGTTTCAAATCGGACACGAACCGAGAAGTGGCGTTTGGACGCATCACGTGGGATGCCCACGGCGAGCGTGTGGACTCGTTCTTTAAAGATGTCGAGCGATCCGTGCCAGGCTTTACTGACGCGGCGGTTGCAAAGCTGGACGATACCGAGCTCGACTTTTTCCAGTTTCTTGGCCACCACCAGAATGCGACCTACGACGTCATCTACTACGGAGCGTCCGAAGCAAACGCCAAGATCGGGGGAGATCGGAAGATCGCGCGTCTGCTTGTGGCGCTGGATAAGGACGTCAAGAAGATCGCTGCGACGGCCGACTCGAAAGAGTTCCAGGCAAAAATCGACACGTTTTTTGAAAAGGCCACGGTGATCTCCTCGGACTTTAAGGGTCTCGCGTACGATGCCATTGACGCGGTCTACCAAGGCACCGGGGAGAAGACAGAAGAAGAGCCAACCAAGGATCCGCTCTTCGGTTTCAAGTAGAGTTCAATATTGCTGGTACAGCACATACAGTAATGCTACAGTTTTGCACCCACTAGTACATGCCGATATACTCACGATTCCGTCGGTGGCGTTCTTGCTGAGTCGCTGCGAGGGCGGGTCACACAAATTGACTCGCAGCAGCGGAAGAAAGATGTTGGAAAGTAGATTTAATGGCTGCCCTTTGCTGCGAGATCACGCCAGTGACGCTGGTGCTCAGACGAACCGTCCACGTTTGCCACGATGGCATCGCCATTTTTTTGCATGTATCAGAACCACTGCGATGTGTAGCGGCCCACGCCCACTTCGTGTACTGGTGGTAGTGTTAGTGGTGGGGGTGGTGTGGCCAGGCAATCGACGTGAGGGCGATGCGTGGAGCAAGCGGCGCGCGTCGCATGGAAATAACTCTGACAGGCACAGCGCCAGCGACTGGGTGAGCGGAACCGCCTTCAACTGCACGGCCAGCGGAAGCCACGCCTTGGATTCGTTGGTTGTCGGCTGCACGAAGCTCTCGCAGAGCGGAAGCGGTCGGGATCATCTCGACACGTGACCACAGGAGCGCTTCGCGATCGAGCCAAGTGTCGAGGAAAAACGTTTGTTGTCGTCAAACACGCGATCCACGTCTTCAAAAAAACACGAGCGGTAAATGTGACGGCGTTCGCACTCCGTCTTTGCATCGTTTCTTTGTATGCAGCGCATTTTTTTCTTTTTCTTGGGTGGATTTGCTGTCGTTCGTTGGTGACTCGTGGCCCACCACCATCGAGTACACGAGTCGATTGCGTGGCTTCGCCATGGCCTCCCTCTCCCGTGCGCAACTCGAACTCCTCGGCACATGCAAACACTGCAGCCGACTTGTCAGCACCAATTTTGCCCTTCAACACAAACAGGCGACACAGTTGCGTACCGTCGTCGCCGTCGTCGCCATCACTGCGGTTGCCTTCAAACGCGAACAGCACACCAACGTATCGGCGGTCGCGGTCTCCACTGCCGCCGCTGCCATTCCACGAACTCAGCCACGCCGACAGCGTAGTGAGCGTGGCCTTGTTGCCTTCACGGCCGCTTCAACTTTTTCTGCGACTGTGTTGGTCGACGGCCTTGCGATACACAACAAAGTGATCTTGGGCAGCCTTTGAGTATCCCACCGGGGACTGGCAACGTATCCTTGTTGCTGCAAGTCCATTGTCACCATTGATGAGGCGTGCAATGGGCTACTACGACCTGGGCTACTGTGCCATGCCACCACCGTAGGCCGGCACTGTTTGCCCTGAGCGTGACCGGCGTGAATAGCGGGCAAATATATATATCGTGCACGGTACTGGTAATCGAATCATCAACGCCATCTAGACAGAGCAAAACAAACAAACAAACGCAACAGACAGACAAACTCCAGCACAATTCCTTTTCGGCAAACGGCTTCTCTCTTTATTTATCCATTCCCACTCGCGTACTGCCGTGCGCGTGCGTCTAGTATGGGTCCTCCTCGTTGAGCCACTTGTCCAGGCCTCGCAGCGGCTTGGCCTGCTTCACAGCCTTCTTGTGCTCAGCAATCTTGTTCGGCATGTTGGCGAGCGCCGCCTGGATCTTCTTGACACGGTCAAACTCGTTGCGCTGGTTCAAGTGGCCCTTTGGTGTGCGCATCACGTTGTGCTTCTGTGGCGCGTCCCACGTCTCCAACCAGCCGCCCTGGCCTTCGGTCCACTGGCCGACAAGTCCGTTCTGCGACGCGTGCTTCTTCACGAGCGCAATCTTACGGCGCGACAGCAGCGGCTGCTTCCACTTTCCCTCCACGAGCTGCGGCTTCATCGCCGCTTCGGCCTCGAGCGCCGACATGCGCAGGAAACGAGACACGGTCGCCATTTTTGCTGCTGTGATTCTGTGCTGTTGGTCTGTCTGGAGCTGTGTGTGGTGTGGCTTCCAACAATTTCACACAGGAATTACGGTAATAGACTGTACCAAATAAGGTATTCACGATTTTCAGCATTACTGAAAATGGCGTGAATCAGTACCCTTCAAGCGTGCTCTGCCTCTATTAACCGATAAATAACCTTTGTTTTTAGGTATACCACACTCTAACTAAGTGCGCTGATATTTGCCAGTTAGGTTCGCATTTCCAAAAAAGTCAGCGCTGAACTGGAAATTCAAAGAACCGCAGAATCTCCAGCGGACTGCCCCAACACTAGCGAGCCTGCCTGGTGCGTTGCCAACACTAGTATACGTGTAGCATATCTGTGTTTCTTTCTGTGTCAATAATGTCTGTGCTGGTATCGTTCAAGATGGCTTTGTTGCGATCTACGTACCTGCTCGACGCCAAGAGCTACACTCGCTTACATATCCTGTTTGTTCCCATTCATTTCTTGCCAGAACAACTAGTGAGATGTCGCGCTTCCTCGCCGATCCCATTACTGAGAAAGACTCGGCCACGTTCTCTGCTCCGGGCATGGCCATCGCCAAGTGTTCCATGCAGGGATGGCGTGACTCGATGGAAGATGTCGACATTGTGCAGATCCCCATGGATCCACGCTCCCCAGACACCGTGTGTGTCGCTGTGTTTGATGGCCATGGCGGCACCACAGTCTCTCGCGCCATGTACGTTCAGCATCTCTGGCTTTCGTATCCGCTCAGCAATGGCCTGTATGTGGCTGATTGCGATCTTTTGTATGGTTCTTGCAGTGGCAAAAGCATTATAACGCACATCATGGACACTGAAGATTACAAGAACGATCCAAAAGTGAGTGTACTACAACTATGTACGACTAGCTGCTGGAGATGCTGCGTTGCTAACCCATTTGGTCACAACTTAGTCATCCGAATCGTTGGCGCTGGCGTTGTGCAAAGCATTCCTCGAGGCCGACGAGGCGCTCAAGCGCGACCCCGAGTTTGCGACCAGCTCGGACGAAGTGGGCTCCACGGGGCTGCTGGCGATCATCACGCCCACTGACATTATCTGCGCGAACGTGGGCGACTCGCGCTGCATTCTGAGCAACACGCGCTCGCAGGAAGTGCTCCAATTGTCGGTGGACCACAAACCCGATGTCGAGTTTGAAAAGCAGCGCATCGTCGCGGCCGGTGGTACTGTGTTTCGTGGCCGCGTGTGTGGCGGCGTGGCCGTGTCGCGCAGCTTTGGCGACTTTTGGTTCAAGCGCAACGCCGCACTCAAGCCGCACCAGCAGCTCGTCACGGCCGAGCCCTGTGTGCGCATCCAGCGCCGTGATGCGCAGGACGAGTTCCTCATGCTCTGCTGCGACGGCGTGTACGATGTGATGAGCAATGACCAGCTCCGCAAGTTTATCCGCAGTAAGCTGCGCAGCAACAAGAGCCCCAAGGAGATCTGTGAGCTGCTGGTGGACGACTGCCTCGCGCGCGGCAGTCGCGACAACATGAGTGCCGTGCTGGTGGTGTTTAGCGGCGCCGCGGCGATCACGGCGGCAGCGCAGCGAACGCGAAAGCCATAGTGAAAGCAAGTCAAGTCAATGAGGTTCTTGTCTATCAAGTACTGTAGACAGGAGAAACGGCAATGCATATTATGAACTACTGGAAGTACAATTTTACAGTTCTGTATTCATTGGGCTAGTTGAGTACGATCTCGTAGAGGAGACTCGCCTGTAGCGCTTGGATCCGGTCAAAGCGATCGATGGCGACGGGATCGTGTTGCTGGTTCACCGAAGGTCGTAGCTTTTCATGGAATTGGCGGATCTCGTCGATGAGAAAGGCGTAGTGCTTGGCGAGCAGCACGATCATGGAATGAAACTCTGTCGGTGATGCAGACGACGACGACACTGCGCCACCATCGCCGTTGTTGTAGCTGTTCAATGCGTGGTACATGGCAAGCGACAGACACAGCGACGCCTCGAAATCCCACAAAGTACTTTCGCTCTCTACTAGAAACTGGAAGCTGCGTATAGCGAGTTGGTCCACACACGCAAGCGCCGCAAACGCGACAAAGCGGATGGAATGTACACAGCACGACGGTTCGTGGCAGTCGCGTAGCAGTGGGAACGGTGGAAAGCGCTGCGCATCCATGCAAATGCCGTCTCGAAAGACAACGGCAAAGCTGCTGGATAGAAGAAACTCGATCAACTCGACGTGGTTTGCCGTCGCGGCTTTCAAAAAGCCCTGGCCAAGCAGATCGTACAGTGGCTGGTGGATGCGCAGCTCTTGCTGGCGTGGAGCTGGTGTATGGTTCCCAGTTTCAGCACTAGTGTCGTCGTTTGCGCCGTCGTTGGCGTCATGGTAGACGCTCTGTGGGTAGCGCTGCTGTAGTTTCAAGAGCATCACGTGGCACGCCTCGATGTCGCCCTGCTGGCAGATTGTGAGGAATTTTGTGGCGAGCGCCGCATCCACGACGACTGTGGGCGCCACTGCCACGGGTGCGAGCCGAGCAAGCGTACCCTGTTTTACCAGACTCTTGGACATGAAAATCGGCCGTCGAATTGCAATGGAAAGAGAGAAAGTAATATAGATTTTCGTAAAAAGCGACGCTTCGCAGACTGTAGTACTGTACTAATCATCCATGGCAAAATACCGTTCCTCGGCGTCGCGCTGCATTTGGTCCAGATCGTCCAGCGCCTCGTCGGCGTCGATCGCAGCGTAGTCCACGTCGTTTAAGTCGCATCCGTCCAGAAAGCGCTGGCTCATGAGCTCAATCAGCTGCGCACGGCGAGCAGCTACGCTCTCCTCGTCTTGCTCGCCGTTCTTGGTCTCTTCCTCTTCTTCCTCCTCCTCCTCCTCGCCTTCCTCTCCATCGTCTTCAGCATCGGCTGTATCATCGATGGAGCGATAATCTCCCCAGGTTTGCTGCTCCTGGATGCGGCGCGCCTCCAGCACTTGGCGTTCACACGTCTCCATTAGAAACGTCGACAACGTGACGCCATCGTCGCCCAAAGGTGCGCGCTGCTGACGAGACGCAACGTTTAGATACTGGCCCAGGTGCAAATGGAACATTGCCGGGTTGCGCTGCTGCATGGACTCATCGGAGAAGTACCAGTCGTCGTTGGATGCGTTCTCTGTAGCTGCTGGCTTCTGTAGAAGCTGCTGGAGGCGCTTGTATCGGCGGTTGCGTGTCGCCACATGCGCCACCGCATCCGTGGACGATTGGACACCACGATACGCCCGAGCAGCAGCACGGGCTTCCGCATTCGTATGGAGCGCAGACGCTTCTACTGCAGGAGCTCCTGTATTCAGCGACGCCATGAACGCGTCCAACGGATCCATCGGGTCGCCATCTTGGGGCATTTGTCGACTCTTGGATGTCATTCTTACGGGGGATGATCTCGAGTGAGTTGAGTTGCCGAAACAGAGTGACATCGTTCGATGACGACAAAGCTGAACAACCCCATTAGTATGCGAGGTTTGAAGTTGATGTATTTTGTATGGAGTATCTAAACGAGTCGCTTTACATGTCCAAGACTTGATCGTTCGCTGGCTCTTTATCCACACGCTTGCGACCAAGTGCAGGACCTAGCGTTCACGGTCACTGCGATCAACAATCCATCCTATTCCTTCTTGAACTCGCTGAAGAGCTCCGCCAGCTCGCCCGACTTGTGCATATCCGTGATGATGTCGCAGCCGCCGATGAACTCGCCCTTCACATACAGCTGCGGAATCGTTGGCCATTGCCTACAACACAAACACGCACACAATCAAATCATCAGTTTATACAACTTATCCATACCATTTGCGTGATGACACCAAGTCGGTTGTACGTACGAGTATTCCTTGACGCCTTCGCGAATCTCTGGGTGGTCCAGCACGTTCACGCTGTCAAAGCTCACGCCCTGCGCGTGGAGCGTGCGCACGACCTGCATCGAGAACCCACACTGCGGCGCCGACGGCGTGCCCTTCATGTACAGCATGATCGGGTACGTCTTGACGTGGCTCTCGATCATCTTGAGGATCTCGTCCTTCTCCGTGGACACGGCGGCGTGGTACTTTGGCGCAAAGTCCGAGTGCGAGTCGTCTTCCTTGCTGGCAAACGTGCGCGTGGCACCGTTGCGGCTGGCAAACGACGTGGCCGCGACGCGCATGGTCTGGTGGGCGGCGGCAGCGCGCAGGGCGCCCTGGCGCGCCATCACGCGGCGAGAAAGAGAGCTGAGCATGGTAACTATGGCTGGGAGTGTTTATGTGTGAATTTGTTTTTCTGGGGGTGAGCTCCTGCTTGTCTGCGTGATCACCACCACAGCGAAGACCCGACGGAATGCGCACGAACACAACATAGCGAACCCAAGTCAATTCTAGCGATGTGAAGGATTGGTTATAATTCTGCTTCAACAAGCATCTATTGGATGAAATACCAGAATGTTGTTTTTGTATACTGTCACAGTCTTGAGAAGTCGTTAAACCAAGGGCATTTGGCTGTAGATTACGAACATCGCTAGTGGGGGAGGCGCATTGGTCTTTATTTGGGCGGCAACCAAACAGATCATCAAGAAAGGTGCCCACAAAACTGAGCTGCAGTACTGCGTGACGACAGTCTGGACGCGACGAGAGATGGCGAATCCAAATCATCCATATCAGAACGCGGCGAACGCGGCCCAGTACGCTGGATATTCGCACTTTTACGCGACACCACAGGCACCGCAACACCAGCAACGCCCGCAGCACCAGCCACGGGGACCTCCGCCTGTGTTCGCTAGGCCGCCGCCGCCGCCAGGGCCAGGCGGGTATCCTTCCATGATGCAACCACCGCCGCCACGCGGTCCGCAGTGGGCAGCAGCAGCTCCACGAGGACCACCACCGCCTCCGCCTCCTCCTCGTGGAGCTGCTCCTCCCCCGCGACCACAAGCAGCAGGAAACCCGTGGCAGTGGGGTACACAATCCAATGCGCCAGCGACTGTCGTAGCTTCGGCACCTCCCGTCATGTACAACGCTCCTCGAGGACCTGCGCCTCGACCAGTCGTAGTACCAGCGGCGGCGGCGCCCAAGCCCAACGCAGCGGCGTCCACAGTGAACAGTACCAAGTGGCCCGACTCGCTCCATGACTATGTGAAGCGTGCGTTTGCGCGGTGTAAAGGTGCCGCCGACCAGTCGATCACGCAGAACGCACTTAAGGAACTCATCTCCACCGCCATTATGACCAATACGCTGTGGACAAAGAACTGGCACGCCGAGCCACTGCCCACGCTGGTGGGGGATACGGTCGCCGCCAAGATGGCGACGGCAAATGCGACGCGTGGACCCATGAGAGGACCACCACCACCACCGCCCGTGTCGTTCAAATTCCACCAGACAGCAGCGTCCACTGCCAAGGGATCATATCCTAACCAAAGTATGCAGGCGCCTCGCGGACCCCCAGGGGCGTTTATTGGGTTTAATAACCCACCACAGACCAAGGCCCAGAAGCGAAAGGCGTACGTACACAACCGGTTCTTATTTACCGAAAGTGTGTTCTAATTTGGTGTCATGTTTGTATAGAGAGGCTGCACTCGCCAGCAAAGTGGAGGATCTGAACAAGAAAAGCCAACGGAAAGAACGGTTCTTGAAAGAACAGTATGAAAACGCCGGTTCAATAGTGCCCAGCGTGGACCCGCGTACGTTGCGCGTACTGAACCACGACGGAGAGCTGGATCTCGAGGCCATGACGATCAAAGGCACGTCGCGCACGATTGAAAAAGAGTACTTGCGGCTCACATCGCCGCCGCACCCGAGCACGGTGCGGCCCGAGCCGATTCTGAGACAGGCATTGGAAATGGTCAAAACCAAGTGGAAGACGAGCGGTGCGTGTGATTATATTTATGCTTGTAGCCAGCTGAAGTCGATCCGCCAGGACTGCACGGTGCAGCGCATCAAGAACGAGTTCACTGTGCAAGTGTACGAGACCCATGCGCGGGTGGCGCTCGAGTCGGGCGACATTAACGAGTTCAACCAGTGCCAGACGCAGCTCCATGAGCTCTACGAGAAGGCGATCCCGGGCCAGGCGATCGAGTTCCTGTCGTACCGGATACTGTACTGCATCTATGTCTCGCTACAGGGCAATAAGAAACCTGATTCGTCGAACGCCGGCCAACTGGGTATGTACAGCGTACTAGCCAGTGTGACGCCGGCGCTGCGCGAACACGAGTCGGTGCGCCATGCGCTGGCGGTGCGCGAGGCCGTCGCGACGAACCACTTCCACCGCTTTTTCAAGCTCCATGCCCAAGCGCCCAAGATGGCCGGCTACCTCATGGACCCGATGGTCACTACCATTCGACTGCGTGCTCTCCGCGCCATTTGCAAAGCGTAAGTGGGAGGGACACACCCTCTGCACCATTGAATATCATTGGTGGTCACTAACTTCTACTGTGTTTTATATTGTAGATATCGCCCCAATGTGCCGATCGATTTGGTGCGTCGCGAGCTCAGTTTAGAAGGAAAAGACGGCGACGCGTTCATTGAGCAGTCGGGTATCGTGTTTGTGGCTGGCAGCAAAAAGGAGCTCGTGGACACCAAGAGCTCCGATATCGTGTGGGTGCTGAGTTCGACCACGTCCTCACTCATTTAGGAATCCATTTGCATCGGGCATAGAGAAAGTCTAGTGAATAGAGTCGGCACGTTTCATGGTAATGCGTGTTCACTCATGATAGTCTTTTGGATCTACTGAGGATCAGTTACTTCTAGTACGGAATGTACCTACAGCGTACGTGGCTTCTTGGCGGCGGGCTCCTCCATGCAGCCCTCCCGCGAGAGCTGGATCATGGCAGCATCGGCCAGTGCCAGCGCCGCCATCGCCTCTACCAGCGGCACGGCGCGCGGCAGCACGCACGGATCGTGGCGGCCCTTGGCCTCCAGCACCGTCTCTTTCCCTTCATAGTCGACCGTCGGCTGCGCGCGGCCGATCGTCGACACGGGCTTGATCGCCACGCGGAAGTAAATGTCGGCGCCGCTCGAGATGCCGCCCAGCACGCCACCAGCGTCGTTCTTGGTCACGCCAAGCTCGCCGTTGCCGCGGTCCGAGGTACAGAACGGGTCATTGTGCTGCGAACCGCGCTTGCTCGTGCCGCTGAAACCCGAGCCAATCTCAAAGCCCTTGGTCGCTGGGATCGAGAGCATCGCATGCGCGAGCGTGGCCTGCAGCTTGTCAAAGCACGGCTCGCCCAGGCCCACGGGCACATTGCGGATCAGACACGTGACCACGCCACCAGTCGAGTCCTCTTCGTGCTTGAGAATGCGCACTTCCGTCGACATGGCGCACGCCGATGGCGGGTGAGGACAGCGCACGGGCACGAGATCGTCCGTGAGCCACTCGTCCACATTGTCGGGCGTCGCGACCACATCACCACGGCGGTTGTACACAATCTTGTTCTTGTCCATGTACGCTGGCGTCGTGACGTCCTCAGTGGACGCCACAAAGATGAGCTCGTACGCAGCGTCGGCCTCCAGTTGCTTCTTGGCGGCACCTTCCTCGCTGGTCGCGACGCGCGTCCACTTGGATGGATCTCTCAGAATGCGCAACGTGCCAATCTCGTCCACGTCCTCACGCGTGTACTGCGAGCTGGTCTTTGGGTCGCTCAGCAAATCACGCGGCATGGTGACGTTGCCGATGGAGCTCACCCACGCGACGATGGTCGTCTTGTACTTGGTGTGGAGAAACTTTTCGGCAATCGCGCCGGCGGCCACACGGCCAATCGTTTCGCGTGCACTGGATCGGCCACCGCCGCTAGCCGCTCGTGTGCCATACTTCATCTGGTACGTGTAGTCGGCGTGGCCCGGACGTGGCACTGTGTCCATTTCCTTGTAATCCTGTGGACGCACGTTCTCGTTTGGCACGAACAGCGCCACGGGCGTGCCCAGCGAAAAGCCACGCTCCGTGCCGCTCATGATCGTGACGAGATCTTTTTCGTCACGGGGCGTGGTGAGCTTGCTCTGGCCGGGGCGACGGCGCGTGAGCTGTGGCTGGATGTCCGCCTCGGTCAGCGCCATGGATGGCGGCACGCCGTCGACAATGCAGCCCACACCTTTGCAGTGCGATTCGCCGAATCTACAAGCACATCCATCCAGTCGTGAAACGTCAGCATGCTGTATAATCAATCGCTACGTGTGATACAACGAGAGATACGATGCAAGCTGCATACGCATCTGCCGAGTCTTCTATAACGTACGTGGTGACGCGGAAGATACGGCCGAAGGTGCTCATACTGGGAAGATCTTCTATGCGCAAGAGACAAGTGTGATCGATGGAGTTCTTGCTTGGGGCAAAAAGGAAAGTGATTGCGCTGTTTAGTTTTGGAGCGCAACCTCGTCTAAATGGATTCAGCCAATCACATCGCATTCATAGACTTGACCACAAGAATTGAAATAGTGACCCTGAGCGACAAAAAGAAGGGGGCATAAATCCAGTCCACCAATCAAAACCACTGATTAGCCAGAGGAATAGTAAACCCCGGTGGTAGTGGCATCATGAGCAAAGCATCGTGACAACAATGCCGGATGGGGAGAGGCTGCTGTGGAGATACAATGAGCTGCTCGGTCAGGATGTCTGAGCGGCTACTGTGGAGATACAATGAGCTGCTCGGTCAGGATGTCTGAGCGGCTCGTGACTTCTTCACGCACTTGACCGGAGCATTCAAGACACAACAAGGCAGTGGAAGGCATGAATGACTAAATAGAATTGGCATGGCACAAACTTGCTCCGTGTCGTGTGATTAAGCATAATCATGTGGTTGTCAAACCGTCCGCTATGTTGTTCGTAAAGAAAACATAATCTACTTCTTCGACTTCTTGGTGGCCAACTTACGCTGGTAGAACTCGAGTTCCTTGCCCTCCAGGATGTAACCATCCGAGCGACCCGACTGGCCAGGACGCGAGGCGATCACGGCGAGAAGACGGCCCGACGAGAACTGCTCATCGAGCTTGGCATCAAGCACACGGGTGCGCTGACGGTTGGCGATCTTGCGCTGCACGTGGCTCGACTGCTTGACCTCCTCAGCGGTCTCGACGGCGGCAGCCTTCTTGAGGCCGACCTTGGTGCCGTAGTGGGTCTCGTACCACTGACGGAACGGAGTGGCATCGATGAGCACGACGGCGCCCTTCACGAGCGTCTTGGTACGCACAAGTTCGTTGTTCGAGGCGTTGTACACGACATCGAGCACACGCGTCTTGCGGGCAACGACCTCCGAACCCCACGAGAAGTTACCGGTGTCGAGACGCAGAGCGCGGAACTTGGTGTGGCCACCACGAACACGGACGGTGTGCACACGCTTGTGGCCCAACTTGGTGTTGGCTGGCTGACGGCCAAGCTCGAACTTTCGCTTCTTGCGGAACTGCTTGCGCTTACCACCAGTTTCACGGCGCTTGTGGCGCGAATCACGAGAGATACCTATAGAGTCGCACGAAAATTAGTCTCAAGCGGCGGAGATAATAGGGAGAGGTGCGAGTCGCGGTCGCCGAGAAACCATGTATTCCAATGCTGCACAACGGGGATACAGCAGTGAACACAGGCCGGGATCCAAGTCCTGCTATCGCCCACTTAAGGTCGCAGCATCCGCAGTGGAAACGAACCAGTTTGCACTGATCCACTTCACGCGCGGCAGAGCATCAGCGATGGCTCTGGACTGATCCCTCCACACGTAACCGTGTGGGATCTCCGTTGGTGGGCTGGATGCATGATCACTCGTGACGCACGGGGCTCGAGAGGCGCATCACTTACCCATGCTTAATGCGACCTAGTATTGACGGAGCAGGTTTCGGACTGTGGAAAAGGGAGATCGGTGACCATGGAGACGACCCATTCACTCCACCAGTTCCTCCAACACAAAAAACCTCGAGCAGCTCTTCAAAAGGAATGGTTCTCCAGCAACCAGAAACAGCGAACCTAAGGGTTTTCTTCTAAAACCGAAGCGGTTCTAATAGGGTTCGCCTCATTTCTAAGTTCGTGTTTGGCTGCGAACTTAACAGTTGGCGGGAATGCGTGTTATTGGATGAAAACCCAAAAGCTCCAACAGAAATTGCGCGCTTCATCTCGGCGAGGACTCTCGAAGCGAAAACAGGACAGACGACCATCATGGCGCACGAGAACTTCTCCACCGATTTACTGCAGCTCTACTATGGTGCGCCCAACTAATCGACATGGGTGGATACGTATCCTTTTCTGACTGTGTGACTTATTGTGCATGCAGACCGCCTCTTCCCGTACGAGCAAATGGCCAAGTGGCTGACCTACGATGGCGGTACGTGTACATGTGCCCACTAGCCTGCGAATTCCAAGGCAATGGTGCTCATGCCTACTTTCCTACTCTTACCATTGAATCATAACAGGCGAGTCGTACTTTTTCCGCCGAGAACTGTCATTCACACTGGAGAACGACACGTACATTCGCTACAAGTCGTTCCACAACGCCGAGGAAATGCGCACCGCCATGACCAAGACACTGCCGTTCAAGATCGATATTGGCGCCGTGTTTTCCGTGTCGCCCGCCGATAAAAACAAAGTCAACGCCAACGACTTTGTGCCCGAAGAGCGCGAACTCGTATTCGATATCGATTTGACCGATTACGATGACATCCGAACGTGCTGTGAAGGTGCCGCGATTTGCCCCAAGTGCTGGCGCTTCATGGTCGCAGCGGTCAAGGTCATGGACGTGGCGTTGCGCGAAGACTTTGGCTTCCGCCACATCATGTGGGTGTACTCGGGCCGTCGTGGTATCCATTGCTGGGTGTCTGACGAACTCGCCCGTCAGCTGACCAACGAAGCCCGAACGGCGGTCGTGCAGTATCTGTCGCTGGTGGAAGGAAATGAAAACTCCAAGCGCAAGGTGCACCTGAAGGAGCCGCTGCATCCATCTCTAGACCGTGCGTTCCGAATCCTGGAGCCGCTATTTGAGGAGATCATTCTGAGCGAGGACGGCCAGGGCGTGTTTTGCCAGGAGAAGCAGTGGACCAAGGTTCTTGACATGGTGCCCGATGAAGATCTGCGCGACCAACTCGCTCAGCGCTGGGCTGCGGCGTCGTGTGATTCGACACCGCAAGAAAAGTGGCTCGAACTGGTCGAGGGTGTCGACAAGATCCTGGCCAAGGCCAACCCCAACCACAAGCGTAACGCGCAGAGCGACCAGCGCAAGCGCAACATCTACGAGCTGCGCACTTGTATCCAGGAGATCGTGCTCGCGTACTTGTACCCGCGGCTGGATGCCAACGTGTCCAAGCAGCGCAACCACTTGCTCAAGAGTCCATTTGCCGTGCACCCCAAGACGGGCCGCGTCTGTGTGCCCGTGGATGCGCAGCAGATTGAAGACTTTGACCCGTTCACGGTCCCTACGCTTGGCCAGCTGGAGGAGGAGCTCAACAAGACTCCGAAGACAGAAGGATCTGGTACGTTCCGGGGACGAATGAGTATTTGCGGTTGATGGAACAGCGATGACTAACACGTTTCATCTTTTTTTTTAAATGCAAACAGACATGGACCGGACATCGATGAAAGAGTACGTGGCTCTGTTTGAGACCACACTGCTCAAGCCACTGGCAGCGTTCGTCAAGCAGAAGCAGCGTGACGCAAAGGAGAGTGCTGCTGCCGTGACGGGCGATTGGTAGACCATCCTCAAACGAACACCAGAACAAATCAAACACAAAAATGTTTTCTGTTTGATTTGGTTTTGTCTTTCTTTCGATTTTTTTTTTTTATTTCTATCTCTCTTGTGCATTCTTTTCTACTGAGCAGCGCCTGAACGCTGTGCTCGGAATCGAGATACACGCTTGACTGGTTGCTACAATAGAGAACCAACGAAACAAAGTCAATGTCAGAAGACAAATGAGACCAAATGCAAAAAAGCAAAAAACAACAAAAAACGTACCGCTTCGCCCACGGGCTCAAACGACACGACGTCTCCATCCGGGTTGTTGCCCATGAAGCGAGAAGGACGAGTGGACAGATCGCCAGATCGACCGATCGGCGTGTTGAACGTAACCGGCGCTGGCATGGGTGCTTCCACGGCGTCTCGCTCCATGATGCTGCCGGTAAACACCTTGGCGCCCACAGTATTCATGGCGACTGCGGGTGGTGTGACGCCAGCGGCTGGCGTCGCTGTAAAGCCTGGTGCACGGATGGGCGTGGCAGTAATCGGCTTCGCTGCAGATGTAGACGGAATCGACGCCTTCTCCTCCTCCTCCAAATCAAACGACACGGTCTTGTTTGGCTTGCCCTTTTGCGCCTTGCGACGCATCTCTTCGGCTTGGTCGTGCAGTTTGGTGTCGGTGGGACAGAGTTTGAATGCGCTGTCAAATGCGGCAGCTGCATCCTCAAATCGATCAAGCGCTGCAAGTGCACTCGCCATTCGATAATGGCCCTGACGCAAACCAAACAAAAACTCATGTCAGCAAACAGGTCGAGCTCTCCTACTAGTTTGACAGCGTACCTTGACCCATTCACTATCAAGATCCACGGCCCGTTCAGCGTCTTCAAGCGCCTTTTTGTAGTTCTTGGCGCGAAAGTATGCCGCCGACCGGTTGCCAAACAGAATCTACGACAAGAAGAAAGGTTCCCGGTCAGAAACAATTGATTTCTACCACGCCACTGGCGAAAGTGGGTCGTTCGTACGTGTGAAAGCGGGTCCAATGTGATCGCTTGGCTGTAGAACTCGATCGACTCGGTGAATCGCCGCTTACTAAACGCCTCGTTGCCCAGGGCTTTGAGCTGGGCGACCTGCTCGTCCACAGAGGGTGCTGCTGGCGTGGGCGTCTCTTCTTTTGTCTCAGCACCATCGTCACCACGCTCCTCCGCCGCTTCCAGCTCTTCCATGCGCTTCATGACATCGTCCCAATCCCACGCAGCCGATTCTTTGAGTCGTCTCTCCTCTTCTTCGATCTCGAAAAATTCTTCCACGTCTGGATAATCAATCGCAAGGCAGTCAAGTCAGTGCACTCACTCTCATCCCACCTCACATCAAGTGGCGGCACACGTCACATTGACTCACCTTCGTCGGTGGCTTGCGTGATCGGGAACTGGTCACTCTCGTCGACCGTCTCTTGGATGTCCTTAATATCTTCGTCCTCATACAACTACCGTACCGTCACGCCACCATAACCAGTGAGTCTACCGCACACCGGCAAATCAACGACAATCTTAGTAGAGCATTCGTACCTTCTTGATGTCAAAAAACTTGTCCAGTTCCTTCTTTTTCTCTTCCAGACTCACGAGCGCGTCCTGTTCGCTCTTGATTTGCTTGGTGAGTGCTGAAAGTGTAGACAAACAAGATCTCTATCAGTATTCGCTACCAAATAGGGCATAATCACGACTTGCTACCATTCGGACCTTTCTTCTTGCGCGTGATCACATCCACGGCGTCGCCCGCAGTCTTCCACGCAAAGTACTCGTCGCCAATGTGCGCCAACACTTCATTCGAACGCACGATTTTGCCCGGCATCATGGCGCGCTTACCAATCGGCACCTATAGACCACAAGCCACAATAGCAATTCAATACGTATACATACATGTATATCTGTGTATGGATTATCACTCACCATGACGTGGTGGTGGAGCTTCTTGGGCAACTCCGTGATAGTCGCAGCCACCTCCGTGAACTTGTCGATCTCGTCTTGCAGGCGTAGGATTTCTTCATGACCTTTGCCAATGAGCTAAGCATGTAAATCAAAAACTCAGCGATGCACACATTGTATCAACGCAGGATACAGCGTCGTACCTCCTGCAGCAGGCGCGGATTCGAGGTGTCGATCGTCGTCGATGCCGATGCCATGGTTGCCAATTGCTTTTATGAGCTTCGACGCACAATTGCAGCCACATCAATTGGCACACCATTTCTAAACTTCACGTGTACCACATTATCCAAATCATCCTGAATTTTGTGTACAAAACACTACTTGAACAACGAACCTTGGTGAAGTCACCATCGTCACACCACATTGCGCATTGCTCGAAGTTGACAATGCTTTGTCTACGATCGCCGCATCGCTTATTCGCCAAGACGAACATCGCACGCGCAACGACTACCCTGCACCACGCTACAATGTCAAGCGCCGCATCGTCAAGCGAGTTGATCACCGGACCACGCGCGGCTGTCTGTGTCATTGGCAATGAAGTGCTGTCGGGAAAGGTGAGCTCATCGTGTGGAGAGGTTGTTGACCGAGGATGGGGCCCGTTCTCATGAGTTCCTCGTGAATACAGACCCAAGACACCAACTCGCACTTCATTGCAAAGTTCATGTTTCGACGGGGCATTGATCTCGTGCGGGTCTCTATCATTCCAGATGAACTAGATGTACGTATTCGATTTGCACCGGGTCTATCCACTAGCTCCTGACATGAGCGTCCCACGTTTGATGGGTGAAATGTTCCAGACGATTGCATCTACTGTCAAGCACCTCTCGGATCTAGTTGGTCCGGATGGCTACGTGATCACCACCGGTGGCATTGGACCAACCCACGACGACATCACGTACGAAGGCGTGGTATGTATCCCCCCTGCCAGCTCAATTGCGAATACAGATCCACAGCTAATGCAGTTGTGATATGGTGGTTTCTGTAAAGGCGCTGGCGTTTGGAAAGGGTGTGGAGCTGCACCAGCCGACGTTGGACGGGCTCACGGAGAGCATGATCAGCCGCGGACGTCCAGCGAGCGACATCAATGAGGACCGCAAACGCATGGCAATCCTACCAGAGGGTTGCACGGTGCTGTCTACGTCTTCATGGGTGCCCATTGCTGTGATGCACAACGTCTACGTGCTTCCTGGCATCCCTCGAATGGTCAAGGAGATGCTCGAGTACAATGAGGACCACTTCAAGGGCGTTCCCATCCACCGTGCTATGGTACGTAACCGTGCGGGCTTCTTTCCACGGTGCAGTTCTCACGAATTGATCTTTGTTTGCGCTCTTTGTTCTGCAGGTCCACACGCTGAGCTGGGAAGGTGACCTTGCGAGTGCACTCACGGCCGTTCAGAAGCGCCATCCAAACGTCGCCATTGGCAGCTATGTGAACCTCTCGGACGACAAGACTGGGCAGCGCGATGAAACGTACAACACGCGG
>JAADWC010000007.1:0-92018 GCA_023336095.1 Pythium pectinolyticum | reverse complement strand
CGATGCATCTGCCCCAGCCGGCATCACTAGTAGTATGGGCGTCCTTAAAGGTATCCGTAGTGGTGAAATCTGTGTGCGTTTGCGTGGTGAGGCGCTGTGCGCCGCGGATGGCGCCGCCCACGGACTGGGCAACGGCATCCGCACATTGGTGATGGAACCGCCGACGCTGCAGCAACTGATCTCGCCATGGAAGAGCAAGATGGATAATCTACGGACACGTAGGCTTGCGATGCAGGTGGGTGTAAAATACGAACGTATTCGGATGCGTTGATGCTAACAGGGACATATGCACCCAATAGGAACGAAAACGGCTCGTGTGTGGTCGCTACTTGGCCACGCGCAACGCGCTGGACACTATAGACGCTACAGCATCTACACAAACGACTCAGGCGATGCTGGGTGAGTCCGCAAGCGCATCTGCGATTGCTAGCAGCCAATACGTGGCTGTGTACCACACACTCGAGCAGCTCTTTGCCCACTATGTGATGCACACTGTGCTCCACCACTACACCATTCTAGAACAAGAACGCGCGTGGATCACTGCGTGGCGCGAACGTGAGTCTGTGGCTTGTCAGCAGCAACTGCGCATCACCACACGCCGTCACCATCTCACGTACGGTACGCTGCGGTTTCTCATTGGTTTGATTTTGATTTTTTGTTTTTGTATCTGTCCGAGGTTTTGTATTCTTTGTACTCATGTGTCCATTCCATGTTTGTGCAGGTCATTTGCAGTACACTTAGAGAGCGAGAGTTCTGGCCAAATCCGATTGTGGCGGCTTCCAGAGAGTGACGCGCAGCGCACACGGTGTGTCAAGGCCGCGACCCAGAACATTAAACGTGGCTTTTGTTCTTCTTCTTCTGTTTCATCTAAGTCACCAACAGTCGTAGAGGTCACGGACGTGTACAAGATCGAAAACAAACCGCTTCTACTAGCGTTTGAACGGCATGTCGACCACCATGCGTCGCAGGGAGCAGGTGCAAGTGAGTCAAAAGTGAAGGGTCTCTTCTGCAGTGTGCCAACCGAGAGTGTCGAGCGCTGTGTGGTGTGGGGTATGCACGGCGATCAGCACACACTCAGCCAGTGCGGGGAGACCGCTGACGACCAGCCCGTGTTCAATCGCGCCAGTGCGTGCAGCGGACACGCCACGAGTGACGCGCCGGGCACGGAACGCCGCTTTGTGGCGCAACAGCGAGTGGCCGACGCCCGTGTGCTGCCATTTCCAAGACGGTTTAGCCGATACAGTACACTCAATGAGCTGCGGGAAAGCGTAGCGAGTGACCTGGCATTACCCGAGCCCCCAGTGCGCTACCTGGCGCTGTGCCGCGTGGCCATGGGCAAGATCCAACGCGTGACGGCGACGAACGATGGAGAGATGGGGACGGAGAAGGAGACGCCGAGTTTTCCAGCCAGTCCAGGAGTGGGGAGTTTGTACTATGCAGAGGACGAAGAGTACGTCGTGCGGTACCCACAGGCAGTGGTGCCCGAGTTTCTCGTCGAGGTGAGCGATTTAGTGTCGTCTAGAAACTCCCCCATGGTACTAACCACTGTTTGTGTGTGTCTGTGTGCTCTCCTTTGTTCTAGTATCGCTTCGTACGAGAAGCTCCTGCATCCGATCGAATGGATCCGGATCCGGACCACGCCACTCTGGACCAATTGCCGTCGCATCGTAGCCGAGAGACTTTACCATCGGCGCTCTTTCGAGCAACAGCTCAGCAGATCGTGAGCGACGTCATCATAGACAGTGGCAACCAGCGCCAACCCAGACGACCTGTGCCACTAGTGAGTGCTAGTGTCCATTCTCTTCCGTCCGTGTTTAGTCCAGCACAGCCACTACCACCCGTCCGCCGTCGCAACAAATCCACCACCCACCCAGTGTCGACCACCGAGACAGTTCTAGAGATCTATGGACAACGACGACGCCAGTACGCGGACGATCTCCAGCAACTGCGACGTGTGTTGTGGATCCACGTGACGTCAGCATGGGATCAATTGGATCTCTCCGTGCGAGAAGCCAACCCAGAAGGAGGTGGCAAAGAAACACAAATCCAGCGACGAGACGGTGCTGCCGCCACCAACAGCGACACCAGCTCAGCACCAGTCAAGAGACAATCGTTCAAGGCCAAGAAACTGTACGGGGAACTCGCGCTCGTGCGTCAGCTCCAGAAACAAGACGCCGCCAAGAACTACGAGTTACTACTGGATGGTCGACTGAAGAAGACTAAAGCCAACGGCCAGTCCAAGAAACCACGGCCCTTTCGGTGATATTGAGACACTAATGACGCGCAGCTGGGCCTGCGCTGAGGACGACGTGTGCTTGCTGCTGGTTGTGGTGGTGGTGACGCAGGTGGCGCACTGTGACAGGTGAAAAGCGCCGTTGATGAGGACGAGTGGCCACGCACTTGTGAGAAGTTGAACTTGAAGCTAAGAGTTTTTACTAGAATAGCGATTCCAATCACTTGCAAAATCCCAGGAGCAGAGATCTCTTGATCGTATTTTCGGTCTCAACCACCCGTCGAATGAAGAGCTCAGGAGCTTCTCGAGTCTCCAAGTTAGCTGGAATTAGTCAGCATGAGTATCCACAAGTCTAAAAGCCAACTCCAAATCCAAGTCAGTGGCATCGAGTCAGACTGTCAGTCCAACCGCGCGGTCTAAATTCTGCCCACTGGGATCTTCAACGCACAGGAAGCCAGTGCGAGGAAGGATGGGCCTACAGGATACGGCCGCAGGTCTATCTATAGACTTTAGACTTTAGACTTTAGCCTTCTACCCCCTGCGCGGCGCTGTATCCAGCTAAATTTAAACGCAGCGTGCGTCGAAGCTTCGACGCGCCTTCACATACACCCTTGGTTAGACCCTGGAGCCATTTAGGCTGGTCTAAAAACAACCAATATCTGCAGATTAGAGATAAAAACAAAGAGATCTATCCGCTTGATCGAGTGTATCAGCTGGAGCGAGTCGCAGCCCTAATGCAGCGTAATGAGCTCTTGGGCTTGGGCGGGTCTATTGTTTGCCGAGTGTGGAGAGCGATGGGCTCTGGGTCTGCTTGAGCGTAGCCAGCTGGTTGAGCTATACTAAGCCGCCTGCTCCGCCCTGCTATGTGAATAGCGTGGCAGCAGCAATGACCAGCATCAGCCAGCGAGCAACCGGAGCGACTCAGCTGTAGCTGCTGCTGCGCTACTGGGCCACTGCAACTGCACGGGCGCATGCGACACGGCCGCAACTTGGCCCATCAGATTGCAATTGCCGCACTACCACACACACTGCAATTGCCACACTACGACACACACACATCACTACCATGAACACTGCATTTGATCGGCTCTCGACACCAGCGGCGAGTTCCGTCAAGCTGGAAGCCGCAATGATCAGCCACCAGTCGCAACAACAGACCCAGAACATGAACGAGGACCAGGACGGCCGTCCGTACTACGGCAAGTGCCAGTACAAAACGGGCAAGTGCTTCAACGAGCGCACGCTCAAGCGCAACGGCGAGGTCCACTCGCTCTGTGAGGAGCACCGCATCAAGCAGAACCTGATCCAGCGCCGCAGCGACCGCAAGTATCAAACTGTCCACGCGATTCGCCGCCGTGAGCGGTCCCAGCGACGCGCTGTGCTCAAGAAGCAAGTCAGTATGGCAGTGGCGCAGCAGCTCTTTTACGAACACCAGCAGCAAAAGACACTGGGCATTCAACTCGCCACGTCTCACCAGAACCCCCACCAACCGCAGCCACCGCACCAGCCGCTCCCGTCACTGAGCTCTCTGGCCACGGGACTCTCGTCCACGTCCACGTCCGTGGCCTCACTGGCGACGCCCATCCAGATCCCGGGCAAGATGGATTTCAACACGGCGTTTCTGTCTAGTGCGGAAGGACTGGCGTCGCCCATCCTGTCGTTCTCGGCTCCGTCGGCATTTGCGAATACGACCAGCGGAAGCCGCAATGACGACAGCAAGATGGACGAGAACGAAGATGATGACGAGGACCAGGACGACGGCGGCGACGATGATGATGAAGAGATGGACATCAAGCCCGAGCCAAGCCGCAGCCACAGTCGCAGTAGTAAACCAAGTCGCCGCCACAGTCGTCCACGTACGCGCAACGTACGTTCCGTGGACACCAAGCCCGAAGACGCGACGCCCACGGGCATCGACGACTTCACGCCCGAGTCGTTTCTGAGCATTTGCTGCTCTGAAGAGTCCACGGACGCGCCGTTTGCCAATTTTGCCCCCATTTTGACCGCACGTGCGGAGCGCGAATTGTGGACAGAGGCCGACATTGACTTTCTCCAGACGCTGCTGCTGGCGTAACTCCCACGGCCCTACACATAGACACTGGCACGCGGGACACTCAGCAGCCAGTCACTTCCGCACGCTGCAAGCCAACCGAAGCCACCCCAGCCCACCCAAGCCAACTAGAGTCAACCTCCATATTTTAGATCCAGTTTTGAAAAACCCAGAGATGGAATCCGGCGGAAGATCCTCCCCACACATACAAGTGGACAACCGCCACATCAAACCAACTCGCGCCAGAAGCTCAAGAGCTACTGTCCACTCGCTCCACGCGTGTGTGTGAACCGGAAGCGAGAAGCCGCCAAGCCAGAGAAAGCGAGTAGACCAAGAGCCAGCGCCAGTTGTCGCCTTTACGTTGCGTTCGTACACGCAGCTGAGCGACTGCCGCTCTCACTATGGAGTCGTGGCTCTTGGTTTTCGTACAGCTCTTGAAGCGGACCGTCGCATTCTAATTAATTTATTCTGATTTACCACAATCCCATTGTTTCCCATCCAACGTCGTGTGGACTGAGGACTCTTTTCCTTCTGTCAGAATTGTGGGAAGTGCTGGATTTGAAGTTGAAGTGGATCCTAAAGAGGCGCGTAAGTCACGCCACATCCACCAAACGTGCGTGGCAACGACTAAGAGTCAGCGCCAGCCAGTCTTGCCAGCCTTCCCAGTGCCAGCGCCAGCGCTAGCCAGTCAGTGTGCCATCCAGGTGAGCTTCAGCTCACCACGCATTCAGCCTCTGCCGATCGCTGTTTCCCGTTCTACGTAGGTAGTCTAGTAGGTAGGTTTAACGAATGCATCGATGGCAACGGTGGCAGATGGTCAGTGGAAGCCATGGCGCCATGGCTTTTCAACAGCTCACGCAAAAGAATGCTGAATCTGGGATCCAGTCTGTCTAGTTCAATTGCTACTGTGCTCGTGTTCGAGATTTTGAGGAGGGGAAAGCGCACTTGCCACTGGCAAGTTGCCACGGCGAGCGGCTCTCAGGCACAGCGCCATTTGTGCATTGAGGATCCGTACAAAACGGTACTGTACCGGTTCAGGTGATCAGCTCGGAATTTGAAGGAGACACTGGACAGAACACACTGGTTCCATTGATCCACACACAGCTCAGCTCACTGCACTGAGCTTTTGTATGCACCGAAGTGAAAGATCTTCTTACAGGCGCTCAGAACTGGGAGATTTCGGAAAGGTCGTCCACTTCGTTGACTGGGAGTTCCAAGAGACGGGCGAAGTCACAGTTTGCCTCTGATACGTATTTATAGAGGTTTATTGAAATAGGATATGTGTCGAAAGTGGGGCCACTCAACATATTTAAAGATAGAGGTACTTGTACAGTACACATGGACGATCAGAGCAATCAATTCAGGACGTTTCGTTTCAACTCTGGAGAATTGAACACACCAGTTTCGTGGAAGCTCTTCCTGTGGAAATGTAGCTACACGTTTATGCAGTGAGGGGTACTGTAGCCTAACAGAGCACTGACCAAAGCCG
Organism: Pythium pectinolyticum; assembly: GCA_023336095.1. NCBI lineage: Eukaryota > Oomycota > Peronosporomycetes > Pythiales > Pythiaceae > Pythium > Pythium pectinolyticum. The sequence goes on along the minus strand of JAADWC010000007.1, from coordinate 86,246 downwards.
ACAGTGCCCATACACAGCGCACGCGACGGCGCCGCCACTTGCGCTGACCTCGCTGCAATTTATGTTGGCGCTGGTAGAATGTAAACGAGACACACCCACCCACCCGTCGAACAAAGTCCGTCACTTGCGTGCGTCCTCTCCGTCGCTGCCTCTCTCCCTAACAAGCGCACACGCTGTGAATGTACTGCAGGACTTTGGTCGTTCGTCCGATCTCGGTAGCTTAACAGGCAGAAGAGCGGGCGGCAGCTTCACGTGGCCGCGCGAATCGGTCACCACGGCAACCTCACTGCTCATTCTCTCATTTGCCTCCAAGCGACTACTACTTCTCACCGCAACTCCACACCACACCCACACCACCATGCACAACACTGCCAGCTCGCCCACCTCTGCCGCTGCTGCGACTATGCACAAGATCGTGCAGTCATTTGACAGCGCCGCCATCTCGTCGCCCACGTCTCCCTCCATGCCCAGTGCGTTTGGCGACCACCACTTCCGTCCACTGGCGTTTCCCGCCGTGGACGCGCAGGGCTCCATGCTGTCCGCTTTGTACGCTGCCGCCATGACGCCGTTTCTCACTACGGCATGTGATGGCTCCCCGCTTTTGACGGGAGCTGCTGGCACCAACGGCTACGGACATGCCGCCACGACGCTCTCGATGTCACCAATGGCCCTCGAGTCGGTGATCGCGTCCAAGAAGTCGACCACGAAGAAGACGGCGAACCGCTCACTGTGGAAGTGCCGTCGCCGCCGGCTGTCCATGAAAGACCTGCTCAGTAGCCCGACGCCACCGAGCCATCAGCGTGCGCACAGCTCCAAGGCCAGCGCGCGCCGCCAGTGCGGTATTCCCGAGTGTACCAAATATGCACTCAGTGGTGGTTTCTGTATCAGCCACGGCGGTGGTAAGCTATGTCGCCAGCAGTACTGCCAGACCGTGGCGCAAAGCGGCGGCCTCTGCAAGGCCCACGGCGGTGGCAGCAAGTGCAAGGCGCCCGACTGTGGCAGCGTCGCGCGGCGCCAGGGTCTGTGCATGGCCCACGGCGGTCGCCAGGCGTGCAAGATCGACGGCTGCAACAAGTGTGCGCATGGCGGTGGACTCTGCATCGCACACGGTGGCGGCAAGCGGTGCTCGTTTGACGACTGCCCCAAGAGCGCACAGGCCGGTGGTTTGTGTTACAGCCACGGCGGTGGCAAGCGCTGCGCAGCACCCGAGTGTTTCCAGGCAGCGCGCAAGGGCGGCCGTTGCATTCGCCACCGTGACGATGCCGCTAAAGTGTGAGCTGCTGGCTCCGCAAAGCCACGCAGTGCGCATCTGCGCTAGGACAAGGCGCGTGTTTGTGATTCTGTCGATTGGCTCTTGGTAGCTGTTTTTGTTTTTGTTTCGGTTTTTGGACGATGTGTGTTTTGTATGGGCTACAGTTGTGCCCCTGTCTCCTCTGTTAATGTGACGATTGCACCATTATGTTTGCGTTTGCCTGTGCATCCTTCCGTATCTGCATTTGAGGCACCGAGAAAGAAGCGGCGTACAGTTGGAACGATCTACGGTAAATGGCGGGCCGAATGGATACAGTTGACCTGTTGACCCATGACCCGACATCGTCATGTCGCAAGCAGAATGGTTGCAGCATGATACTGCTATATCAGTATATGTGGACTTCATCGTATGAAGAACTTGGAAGTATGAAGTTCATACCTACAATACGTACTGATATCCGATGTCACCCAGCAGTCGTTGAGTGAGTGATGGTGCTGTTCTCTCTCCCATCTTTCATGAGCACCATTTTATCCAAGCAATTAGATGTAGCAGGTGCCTAAACCCGACTTTCTCTCAAAAACTAGCCGTTGTGACCATCCAACATCCGATTATAGAGGGACATTACTGCCAGTCGGTTCCAATCTGGCTGTCTGGAAGAGAGGGTCCATTCGTGAGTCACGAGTCGCCAGCGATCCATTCCGTTCTCCCCCCCTCCGCGCTTCGTTTTTCGTTTTCGCATTCCCCAATCTGGACCTTCGAGCCCAAGTCACCCCCCTTTCCTCTCCGTCTCAAGCCGCACGTCGCGCTAACTCAAATCCGGAGAAGAGGAATCGTCCCCGTACGAACGCGACCGAAAGAACACTTGCCCGTTGTTGTTTCGTCGCCTCTTCTCTTTTGCAGTAGCGTAGCGTCCCCGCCGCGCATACTCTGAGCAAGTTTCCTTCCGGCTTTTACGAACCGAAGAACCCGTTTCGCAATGTCTGCGACGTTGCGCAACACCCGTATGAACAATATGTTCGGTCTCCGCCGCTTCCGTCACAAGATGACGAGCCAGTGGAGCACTGGTGGCCTGGCGGCTTAACTGGCCATGGCCACCGCCACCACCCCCACTACCGCCAGGTAGCGTCCGCGAGTGAGGAGCTCCTCCTTTCGTCGTGGGCGGCCAATGCTGCGCCTCTGGAGCAAGAGGAAGTGTATGTGTCCAAGAAGTATGCGTGTGAAAACCAAGAAAAAGAACAAGACAAGAAGACGAAGAAGAAAGAGAGTGGAGAGAAGAGGGAGGAGTACGACTGTGAGAACGTGCAAGAGCTCAGTGATTTGTTTACGAGCATCGAGAACGAGAACAGTGGCGATGGATGTGCGATCGACTTTAGCGTGTTGCTGGAGGGCGAGCACGCGTTTAACGTGGAAGAAGTGAGTGAGATCTTTTCGGATCTGGAAGACGTGGCGACGACACTGCCGAGCGATGCCCACGATGCCGAGATTGTGGATGAAATGGCAGCGCTGTTTGAGTCGCTGGAACAGGCGCAGCAGCAGCAACAGGATGAAGAGCTCATTACGAGTGTGGCAGCGGATACCGATTCGGAATCGGAATCCGAGTCGGAGGTGGCGCAGGATGCCGAGAATGTGGATGAACTGTCGCACTTGTTTAGTGCATTGGAAGAGCAAGTGGCCGTGGACGAGAAGGAAGCCCATGAAGACTGGATCGCGTCGCTGGACGTGGACCACGTCTCGGGATTGTTTTCGGAACTCGAGCAGCTCCAACGAGTAGAGGAAGTGAAGACACCGGCCACTGCTTCAGTGGCTCCAGCTCCAGCTCCGACAACGGTGGATTCACGGATCTTTGTGCCGTCGTTTGCTGTTCGCATTGAAGGGCGACGCGCTCCCGTGGCGATGTCGCTGCCACGTGTGGCGGCTGGCACGGCATTCCTCGCTGGTCCTCCGTGTCTGATGCGTGCTGGTCCGCCTCTGCTGAGTAGCGACAAACGCAAGCACGCGGCCGTGGCGACATCCACTGCCACCAGCAGCCCAGTGAGTCCACCAACGGATCCGTTCATCTCGGAGACGCGTCGCGCGAGCGCCGCCAAGCGCCGCCGTGTGAATGGCCGCTTTGTGCGCGAACAGAACGCGTTTGTGTCGATCACGCAGCTGCAGTAACTCATAATGATTCCATCCACCGCATTTCCAATCCAAAACTCTTAGTCGAATCCTCCATTTTGTGTCTCTAGCTACTAGAATACCACAACAGCTAACGTCTCGCCTGGCGACATGGCTTGCATCGCTTGGGCAGGGAGAAGCCCTTGTTCTTGAAGAACTGCACTTCCCCCGGTGACAGGTAGGTCTCCTGACGGCACTGAACGCACGTAAACGGCACGGGTGGTCCACTGGCCGCGGTATGTCGCGAGTCGTCCCGTGAGCTGAGAGCCATGGCGCTCAGATCGCCCACTAGCGAGTCGACGCTGCTCACGCCCAACTTGTCCTTGTACGCCTCTCTAATCAGCCCCACCAGCGTCGCCTGAGTAGCGTTTGTGGTATTTGGTGAGACGACGGCTCCGCCCATGAGACAGAGCTCAAACACGATCGAGTGCATCGAGAACAAGTGCTTTTCCCAGTCTTTCACATCAGCGGCCTCTGGTTTCACCCACGGCTTAGGGAACAGCCGAGCCAACGCATCCATCGGACGGTCCAGCAGCGCATCCCATTCGTCCTCGCTGCTGGTAGGCTGCACGTCGTCTTCCACCCAGTGGACAGTCTGCGTCGCAGCGTCCCACGTCGGAAAGATCTCGTGGATCGGCCCGTGGATCTCTTCACGGCGGTACAGCGCCAACCGCAGCGGACGCACCTGCAAGTGCAAGTTGCCCATCTCTTTGACTAGTGGGCCACCGGTGCCACGACGGTACACGCCACGGCTCTTGACGTCGATGAGACGAGGCTTTGTCTTGACCACGGTGGGTAAAGGGTCCAGAACCAAGTCGCGTTTGGCGGGGCTGTGGTAGTTCGTAGGCTTTTTCACGGCTTTCTCCAGCGTGAGTCGTCCGCGTCGCACGCTAAAGTTACTGTACACGGTAAACGTCGAGTCGCGATAGCGGAAAAAGTCTTGATCTTGGCTGAGCACAGCGCCACCGTTGGCGTGGGCATGCGCCGCCAGTGCGTCGTCGTTGTCGTGCTCGGTAGAGTAAAACACGTCAACACCTTCAGCTTCAAAGCAGTCACGCAGCAAGTTCTCTAGTCCCTGTGGAACATTCTGGAGGCCCTTGCGCACTTCATTCTCACGCCGCGTGCGCCATTTTGTATCTGCTTCTGGTGTGGCTTGCGTCGCGTCGATAAACACGACGAGCTTGACGCCAGAAGCTGTAGCTGCTCGCGCGAAGGCCGCGATTTGCTTGGCCGCGAGATCCACGCGGTGGTGTGGCCGCTTGATCGCAAAGAAGACGGTGGCGTAGTTGAGTGCGTCCACGTAGAGTAGAGTTGGCAGTGGCTCCATGGTGGACGTGTCGTGGATGTGGGATAACCGCAAATGCACTCACTGAGTGATCGACGGAGTCCATTTTCGCTGATCGAGGTTTTATTCACGTTGCTCAGTATCCACGGTATCTCATGGATACAACCTCACGGTCAGTTTTGTGACATCATGTCAGTGACATGGCTACACTGATCCATCCGCAAGATATTGTACTTTGTAAAGACTGCTCCAGTGCCGCGCAGTGCAGTCCAGGAGCTGATGTTGATATCACGGCGTCTGCATGTCGGTCATAGATGAACAGCTCGACTGTATGAGACGTGATCTCGCGTATACAGTTGCTATACAGGTAGTACCTGGTCAACAGTATAGTTCGGTTTTGGACCCAGTCCGAGACATGGGCAATGTCTAGGCCATGTCATGGCCTATAGTACTGTAGAGTGCACCATCCACGGTGGTCCCTCGGTGGATTCCACCGAGGGACATCTACGTACTGTTCAGCCATCATCGGTATTGTATGATGCACTCAGCTTGTCCTCGGACTGCACTCTTTTCCAATACTGTACAGTGCAACAGTGCTGCTTGTGCTGCAGCAGCACAAGATGTTGAGACGGCAAAACAATTATCTTCTGTTGAAATGGTTGGAGCACTTGTGGATCTGACTGTTTGGCTCACAATCTGAGTGATGCGGCATCTTCCCGCCAAATTGTTTTGTGGCGCGGCCTCTCATTGGCCAATCACATCGCGACTCAGACCAAAGTCACGACAATTCGTTGTTCTTTCAGTACATTTGCTCTGTCATTGTTCATGCGTCACCGACTTCAATGTGCTGCGGACAGACGGCAATCATTTTGGATCTTACACAATGGGGCGTGTTCAACCAAAACCTTATCAATGCGTCGCGTAAACGCCAACGATTTCCACGGCATGAAACCCACCCATGCTTTTGAAGCGACACTGAATGGAAAATCCTGTGGGATGGATGGAGAGGACAAAACGGATTTGATTCCATTGCTCCCCACAGTCCTCATCTCGCTATCCCCCGCTCAAGACACAAGACACCAATTAAGAAAACCATGGGTGTGTGGCTCGACATCTTTCGCGTGCTGGCGTCCGTCACTACGATCATCATGCTGCTAAGTCCGATTCCAGCGATGCGCAAAGTCCACAGCGCCAAGTCCACGGGCGTCGGTTCCATTGTTCCGCTTGTCTCCATGGTCGCCAACTGCAACACAGTGTACGTCTTCCCTCCTCATCATCATAGCCGTACACCTGCACGCACTGATTCATACTTTGTGTTGCGTAGGATGATGTTTGGATACATTTCGGAGCAGTACTTTCCCGTGTTTTTCACCTTTCTCACGGGCGAGTTGCTCTCGCTTGGCTACGTCGTGCTGTTCTACCGGTAACACACACGAAAAGCCCAAGGCTCACAAGGCGTTTGCGATCTTTGGCGTGCCGGCGCTGCTAGCTAGCGTGTACGGTATCCTCGGCGGATTAGGGTACACCAACCAGACGCGCCACCAAGTGAGCAACATCACGGGCTACTTCACCATTCTCTCCAGTGCGCTGCTGTACACGGCGCCCATGGAGCGGATCGGCCACGTGCTCCGCAATCGCTCCGCTGTGTTTCTCAACATCCACATGATCTGCGCCGGCACGCTGACCAACTTCATGTGGGTCGGCTACAGTTTGCTGTCCACGCAGTGGATCATTTTCGCACCCAACATCTTCTGCTTGGTCATGGGCTGCATCCAGATCGCATTGTACTTTGTGTTCCACCCGAGCAAGCACCCGCTTCCTGTCACTACTAGTACTACAGATCCAGCGGTGGAGGACGATAACGCGACTGTGGAACTGGTGACAACAATGTCGCCACGGAGTGATGCGATCAAGAAAAGCGCCCAGAGCCCATGCTTTGTGGCGCTGGCGTCGCCATTGTCGCCTCCACGATCACAGGAGAATGCGCCCACACATGCCGTCGTATAAATGACTGAAATTACTACTTCTGATATTCAATGTGCTTGCCGTGTGAGGTGGTATCCAGTAGATACCACCATAATCTCTGCGAGTCTCGGAACGAAATAAGGTTGTATCCAGTAGATCTTTTCTTACAGCTTTCGACAAAGGCAGGAGACACTCACTACGTTTTGTTTTGCCAAGAGCTCACTCGTTTCCCCCACTAGTACACATGGATCAACTACCGACGCTGCTGTACGTGGATGTACTCAACTACGCCGACGTCTTTTTCGCATTGTCCCAGCCCCACCACCGAGTGGATCTAGCAGAAAAGAAGATATCTCTCTTTGCTCACGCCGCCAGAGCCTCTGGCGTTAAGCTCGTGGTGTTTATCGATGCCACGCAAGCGACTGAAGAAGCTGATGCAAAGTGGCGCTCCCGACGCGAGAACGAAGTGCTCAAGGGCCAGCAGAACATGCCGCAGGGCCTGGAGAATATTCTACGCGACTGCTTTGAAGCTGCGGGCGTTGGCGTGTTCTACTCCACAGAGTATGATAACGACGACGCACTGGCGGCGCATGCGCAAGCCAAGGGCGGTGCCGTGCTCAGCCGAGACAAGGACTTTTTCCGGTACCGCGACTCGACGTTCACGGTCTACAGCCATTTCACGCTTAGCCACGATCGATTGACGCTCGAAAAAGCCGTGGAGAAGACCAGCAACTTGTACGCGCCAACCAAGCGCGACCTTATTTTGGACCCATTGCCCACGGTGGTCAAGACGAAGCCTCGGCTCATCGACGTCCACATCCGTGGCGTGTACCGTCGCGGCACGGGTGGTCCGCTGGTTAAAGAAGTGGGCAACTTGCACTTGCAGCTGCGTCCGCTGCGACTGGCGTTGTACCATCGCGAAGGCGTCGAAGGACCAATCCACGAGATCTTTCCGACGTGGAATGCGACGCGGCAGACCGTCCACTGGGTGGAAGACGACGTGTGGCCTAGTGACGACCGCCGATGGAATGCACTGCTGGACCGTCCGTTCGACGCGCTGGCTCGCCTGTTCCCTAAACCGTGGGTGAAACCACAGACCGCGACGGAGAAAGACTGGGAGAAGCATGTCTTCGGCATGCATGCGCTCGTGTTTGAGCTCTGTGTGATGGGTGGAGGCCTTCGAGACAAGACGCTGGTGGGGCTTCTCAAAGAGGCGTACAAGCACGAGTTGTTGGATGAGCAGGACGACGCTGGAGGGGGTGATAGTGGTGGCGTGGGGTCGCTGGTGGGCGGATTGGACTCGCTCACGATCAACTCTCGGGACGTTTTGCGTGGTGGTGGGCCATCGGTATGGTTCACGTGTGTGGATTGTTCTGAAGAAACGGAGATGGCGGCGGGGGAAGTGCAGTTCTTTAAGAGCAAAGGGTTGGTGATGCCCAAGCGATGCAAGCCATGTCGCCAGGCGAGACGTCGCTATTGAAAGTTGCTACAGTAGTGTTGGGCAAATGGGAGCTGTGGAGAAAGAAGAGAGTGCATGGATAGTTTGTTGGGTTGCATGTTGAAGCAAACAAATATGATTGTGTGAGCGGAATTTGCGACGCGCAAAAATGTGATCAACTGTGTCGCAAAACCCTTTCGAAACCGATGACCTGATTTCGACTTTGTTGCTGAACGTTCTTCAAGTGTGTGCGCATTTTCAGCCAATAGTTGGGTGTTTCTTCGTATACTTTGCCCAATCGGTGGTCGTCACAGCGGCATTAGCCAATGGAATGCGCGGATCGACCTGGGTGGTTGGTTTGGACAGAAAGAAAAAGAACGCGTTGACCAACCCACGCAGAAAGCAACAGGCAGGGAGACAGACAGACAGACAGCAACTCGACCAGGTCGCTTGCCGCATCGCATCCAGCAGCTCGATCATCTCTGAAACGGCGCTCAAGCATCCAAGCGGCACGTGAATATAGTATCTGACACTCACAGCCCACAGGGGTGCCGAGAAGCTTTCCCAACGAAACATCCGCCACAGAACTGTTCTCTATACCATACTCACCAACACCAGTTCCAACAAGTGTTCCGGGTAGAACCGTGAACGAACAAAACAGGCACGATTGTTTCGACACGAGATCAGCAGCAAAAGCGCAAGCGCCCACGTTTGGAGCGTGATGGCGAGGGCATCTTCTCATCGTTGTTCAGCAGCTTCTACAGTAGTAGCAGCAGCACCACCGACAGTCCCACCAGCCGCAGCGACAGCAACAATATCGAGGATTCAGATCCAGCCGAGTGCTCGATCATTGACTACGACGCGCGCGACCTGCGACGTGTGTCGGCGACAGGCGTGAACCAACGCCAGAATGATCTGCTTGTGCGCATCGCACGGACGGCAGCCGCCGCGGCGAACGTTGTGTTCTTCCCAGGCGATGTCCAAGAGTTCCACGACTCGATGTGCGTTAATTGTGTTCCGGTTGAAACATGATTGTCTAGGTTGTTCCGGCCAGAACATCTCCTAACCCTCAATTGATCTATCTAGGCTGTCGGGCGCGCATGCCGAGTACGCGTCGTATTCGTTTGAGCACACGGCGGAGCTGCTCGTCGACAAATTTGGTGACGACGCCAACGTGTGGATCGTGCGTCCGAGCCGCTTCCAGTTTGGAGCATTCGCGTGCTTTGACGGCTTTGTGGAGACCAACAAGTTTGGCGCCGCGACTTCGTACGCGTCCAGCGGAAGTGCCGTCGAGCAGCTCGTGGGTCTCATGGAGGACGCCCGTGAAACGCTAGCTCAACAACGAGGTATGAGGCTTCTACAGTTGTTTGTGTGTTGTGGCTTAGTCAGCGTCTAACTGCTACGATGTATTGGATGTAATAGTGGAAGTCTCAACGCTACTGCCCGTGCATCTTGTGGGGTTCAGCAAAGGCTGCGTCGTACTTAACCAAATCGCCACGGAGATTGCTACGCGTTGGCGGCACCCGTCACGACGCAGCGATGAAGACGTGCACAGCAACAACACCAGCAACAACGATACAGACGAAGATGCTGCGATGTCCCAACCAACCGGTGCGCTCTGTCGGCAGTTTGCCGCGATGATCTCGTCAATGCATTGGCTAGACGCTGGCAATGGTTCCAAGCCCGGAGCCGTCCCCGGCGACGACGGTACGATACTCGGACTGAGCGCTCGGCGATCTCTCCAACTGTGCGTGCACGTGACGCCGTACCAGTTTGATTCGCGTGAGCGGCCGTGGATCAAGACGGAGATTCTGCATTTTATTGCAAGTTTGGAGCATCTGGGAGTCCACGTGCCTCTGCTGCGGTATTATGAAGATGAACCTGCGACGCTTTCGTCGCATTTCCAGATCCTCCACGACTTTACTCGCCATTCGCAAGTCGCCAGCTCGAAGACGGGCCAAACGCACTCTCCCGAAGTCACTTTGAGGCCGGTTGCCATCCAGGCACGCGGTGGTTAATTTGTACTAGTATCAGGTCACTTGGTAGGAACGGCGTTCGACCATTTCGCTTTTTATTCTGGATTCTGTATTTCGGATCTCTGTACCAATAGATTTGTTTTTCGGAGCATTTGTCCGCTTGTGTGGAATGTTCTGTGTTGGATAATTGGCTCCAAAGGCAACAGCAAGAGCCTCACTCTTCATCACAGATTACCATCACTCTGTGATCAAACCAAACCCACAATCTGAAAAAGTGTCATTGTATACAAATGAGTAGCTATCGCGATTAGATCACCCCCGAATAGCGCGCTGGCGGGAGACTTCGTTGACTTGGAGCGCATAGTCACAGAGATAGCGATACACCGATGGCTCCAGCGTAGTTGGGCTTCTCAACAACGACAGAAACTCTACAAAATCTGGGTAGAGCTTTTCAAACTCGGCATTGTGGTTACCGGTGCACAGACGAGCGTACTCGGCTGGCGACAGCTCCAAAGCGGGGCGCAGCACGCGCTTCTTGTACGCGATCGCGGCTTCAAGATGGTCGCATTCGGTGTACATGCGTGCATAGACGGCGCGTTTTTGCTTTCGCGAAAGCCGGGCATACTCGGCCAAAGTCGGATCTTTCGAGTTGTTGGCAGCGATCGCACGTTTGATCATCGCCACTATCGCTGCCTTTGTAGTAGTTGTGGTGGTGGTCGTGGTTGTCGTGGCGCTGGTGGTGGTAGAAGAAGTAGACGTGACGGCAGGCATCGTGCAGTGTACTAGTAGGTGGAGAAGGAGGAGTGAGCCGAATTGGAAATGAGCAATTGCCTGCGAGCCACGTTGAGCTGGATGGTGGAGCGATCCATTCAGGTGAGAGACAGAGTGGAGGCGGGCGTAAGACACCGTTCATTTACGAGAGACCTGGAGCAAAGGGAGCGTTCTCTTACGTTTTCTGATAATTTTGTGCCAATGTGATTTTTGTAAAATAACCAACATGTTGGCTATTTTACGATGGCTACATTTTGGTTATGTGGTCCACATGACTGATTTTTTCATTTTTGGGTTTTCTTGCCAACCAGCTCCGTTTCTCCAAATCAGGAACGAGAGAAAAATTGGCCAAGCGCGACTCGAGAAGACCGCGTCATTTCTTCAAGCGCGCGTGCTCTCTCTCTCTATCTCTCACGTTGCTCCTCTCTCTCTCTACTCCAATATGGGCTGTCTCGATTGTCTGTTCTGCTGGAAGGTGCGGTTTCTCTCCCGAATTGGATCCTAATCTTGCTGTTTACTGACCCGTATCTCAATCATGGTGGAATCTCCAGAACAATGGCCCTCGTGGCAGTGCGAATGATTCAGCGCGTAAGACGCCCACGGATATGGACGTGTCGGTCACCAAGGCTGCGCTTGTCCACGGCGCTGCCAAGCTAAAGCAGCAGCAGCAGGAAGACGCTGGCGCTCCTCGTCGTGGAAAAGTCACGGATTTCTACACACTGGGCAAGGTCATTGGCTCTGGCTCGTACTCGGTCGTGCGCGAGAGCGTGGACAAGACGACAAAGACCAAGTACGCGATCAAAGTGATCAAGCGCGCGGAACTCACGGAGGAAGACGACGAGGCGATCTTGACTGAAGTGGAGATCTTGAAATCCATGGACCACCCGAACATCATGACGCTGCGCGAGTTCTTTGTCGAGCCGGAGCACTACTACTTGGTCACTGAGTTTGTGAGCGGCGGTGAGCTCTTTGATCGTATCGTGGAGAAGACGTTTTACTCGGAAAAAGAAGCGCGTGATTTAGTGCAGATCTTGGTCAGCGCTATCCAGTACTGCCACGACAAGGACGTGGTGCATCGCGATCTCAAGCCAGAGAACTTGCTGCTCATGTCGGCGACTGACGACGCGTCGATCAAGATCGCAGACTTTGGCTTTGCCAAGGAAGTGGCGGTGGACAACGCCGGTCTGGTCACCACGTGCGGCACGCCAGGGTACGTGGCGCCCGAGATTCTGGAAGGCGAGTCGTACGGCAAGCCCGTGGATATCTGGAGCATTGGCGTGATCACGTACATCTTGCTGGCCGGGTACCCGCCGTTCCACGACGACTCGCAGCCCATTTTGTTCCGCAAGATCCGCAAGGGAAAATACCAGTACGACTCGCCGTACTGGGACAATGTGTCGCAGGACGCCAAGGATTTCATCGGCCGCATGCTCGTGGTGGATCCAGCGAAACGGTACGGTACTGTGGATCTTTATTTGCTTCTGGATTGGAGTACATTGAGCCTAACACACTGGGTTTTTTTATAGAGCGACGGCCGCGGAGCTGCTGCAGCACAAGTGGATCACGGGCTCGGACGTTGCGAACGTGCCGCTCACGAGCGCTCTCACGGAGCTGCGTCGCTTCCACGCGCGCAAGAAGTTTAAGGCCGCCGTGCTCAGTGTCCAGACCACGATCTCGATGAACCGCGCACTGGGCGGCAGCAGCACGTCGTTTGGCGCCAGCGAGTCGGCGCTCAGCGAGTCCAGTTCTACTGTCTCTGTCTAGACATTTTGTACTTCATACGGTATCCTTCTAGGCTAAAAATGGTATTTTTTGCATTCACTAGTTTAGTTTAGCTTGGTTTTCTGGCCAGTTGGTGCGCTGTTGTTGCCCTTGAACAATGCGTCTTTCACGTTCCACCAAAAGTTGTGCAGATTGTACGGATTGAACTGGACGTCGGCGGTCGTGAAGCGCTGCTCCGTGTTGAGGATCGTATCCGGAGAGAACAATCCGCCCCACGACGCGTCCAGATCTTTTTTGCGTTCGTCTTTCGTGAGTCCGTCGTCGCGGGTGGGCAGCGTCGCGACCAGCAAGTGGAACAGCTTCTTGGCGCCGCTGGCGCTGTCCGGATCGGCCTCCTCCAGCAGCGCATCGCGCTTGAACGACTCGTTGGCTGTGACGTTGAGCGTGATCCGCTTGAGCTGCACGAGGAGAAACACCCACACGACCAGTGCGATCATGAACGTGACGGCCGTCACAAAACCCAGCGGTTGATTGTTCTACATAGAACAACACACACATCAAGATCCCCAGTCTACTCAGTACAGGAGAGAAGATATGAAATAGAGAGATGCAGCACTCGTACGGCGATGACGGAGTGGAGCGCCTCGCGGAAATGGTCGTCGCTGCCGTAGTTGTTGGGGATGGCTTCACTCTGTCGTGGACATTACAGTAGTGAGTGGCGTTGATCGTAATTGTTAGAAGCGAGAGTAGCTAGAGCTCACCTGCACGACGAATACGCTGCTAGAGACGTAAAAGACCTCTAGACAAACTGCGAGCTGTGCGATGAGAAACAAGATGAATGCGCCGTAGTTGTGGACGCCGACACATGAACTAAACCAAACTAGGATACAAAAAAAAGGAAAACAACATGAGTGTTTGGACACAGTATCGGCAAAGAACGACAGAGACACTTGAGCTTTTCGTACTGCAGCTACGGATACAAGAGACAATATCCATCAGTTAGCTAGTTCGTGGTAATGAAGGGGATACTCGATCCAATGGGGACTAACGCACTGGTGGTCGAAGCGCGCGACACAACAATTGCACACACTGCAGTGTTTGGAGCGAGGCAGTCTAAACACGAGCAGCTCCTCTGTCAGTGAGCTGAAATCATAAGCTGAATAGAAAGGATACCCACTTCGGTGTCTTGCACGTGCGGCAAAACTTGTTTTCTGGGAACAAGACCGGATGCGATGGGTACTTGTGGAATGTGTCAATGGTCGTGGGGGTCACCACACCGGGATCACTACGGCACATGTGGATATACAGCGCAAAGCACACGACGTAAAGCACAGCAGCGATACCCTTGTGGTGCTCGCCCACGTAGCGGTTGGGCACGAACGCATAGGTCTCGCGCACAAACGCGTATTTGCACCAGAGCATGAGCGACACATACAGGAGCTATGTGTGTTGGTGTCACGGATAAATAACGTCAGTATGCGACAAGAGGGGGGTGGGGTGTCTCGGTGGTGGTACCTGGATCAGCGGGTTGCGCTCGAAGAGGAGGTAGTTCCATACGCGCCGCAGTGCCGCAGGCATCGCCATTTTCAACGACAACTCGAGATTTTTGGGATGACATGATGACACGGAAAGGAGGAGCAACCTACTAAGTACGCTTCCAATAAAACGAACTTAGCAATTACAAGTGTAGCCATGTTGGCCCTAGAATGCTGAACGAGTGAAGATAAATATGGATTTTTTTTAATGGAGATACTGTCAAGGCAAACGCGCGGCTTGGGTTTTGCTGTCGATGGCGTGGGGTATTAGCGTCCTAGGCATCCTGTGGCGGTGCCGTTGGCACTGGTGCACGCCACACGTGGGGCATCTCCAGGGTCTCCACAGTGTTGATCTCGACGTTGAAGAGGAAGTTCATGAGTGCTGATGATCGCTTGTATGTGGTGTGTGTGAGTTGTGTGGCTTGTTTTGTTGGTTGATTTGTGGAAGACAGAAACGTTGTTCGTTGATGCCTTGAGTGTGTGTGTGGCTTTTGTTGTGTGAGAGCTTGAGCTTGTGGAGGCAAATGTTGGAATGGTTCAATCGCATCGCCATGGAGCAACGTTTGCCTCGTAGCTCTCTAGTAGGGAGCTACGAGGCAAAGCCCCTAGTGCTCACAGCCACCCATACAGGCGCATTTCTAGCCGGTTGTTGATGAGAGACGGACGATCGCGATCCAGGCGTGCGAGTGACGACGGCACCTCAAATGCTGCACAAAATAATAAAGATCTAAATTTCTCATGACATCAAAATTGAAGCATTTCTCAAATATACAGGTTTAGCTGCCTCAGTGAACAATCGATCAGGTTCCACATCCACCCAAACATGGAACGTAGTATCAATTATAAGAGGTACACATGTGACAGGCATTCATAGTGCAACTCATCGCTTCGTCACATTTTTCACCGCACCGGATTTCGACGCTTTGGCGTCTGGTTTCTTTCCCTTCCAAACGTGAGGGCAGTTCGTGCCACGAACTTCGTGGCCCACTCTGTAGCGTCCCACGAATCCTCGGACGCTACCGGTACAGTACCGGTAAGGTCTCCGCACATGAGGTTGAGACTGTGAGTCACGATAAACCCACAACAACCGCCGTGATGTAGACACAGGAGGAAATGGGATACGCAGGCACATGCAATCTACTACTGGCAGAATGATCATGAAGAGCAGCCCACACGCTGGTGTTTGTGGGGGCTTGCGTATATTAATATAGAATGGTGTTTTGCACGCAGGTACAAATAAGACGACTCGCGTTCGTTGCAGTCCTTGCGTGGTGTGAGAGACTACTGCTTGTGGGCAGTGCCGCCTCCGTGTGAGCTGGTCAGCTTGTGCCACGGGAATGGGTAGATCATCATCCTTGACTTGGGATTTGCGCTTGATCTGGCGGAGCTTCTTTGGCTGTGCGGTGGCTTGTGTTGATCGATGTGAATTCGATTGTGGTGTGGACTCGGAATGGCGAGGACATCGATCGCCCACCGCAGTCTACGCACGGATACGTAGAGAATGTGCTAAAGCTCATGCGCCATGGCATGCGCACATGGAATGAATCTATGGCACCAAGAGCTAGAGCTCCTCATGTTCAACTTTCCATTCGCGCACGAACTGGCCACAAGGCGATCCCCATCACCCAGTTTGGGCGCATGGCTCTCTCTCTCTCTCTCTCTCCTCAACAATGAGCTTGGAATCCAAGCTCATCCAAATTGGATACTGTGTTCGTGTTCGAATTTTGAAATCCGAAATCCGTCCCGAAAATAACCAATACATAATACGACTTCAAATGGAGCAAAACGATGTAGCCATGTTTCATTTTTGGGAGGATAAATACAACAATATGATCGTGCTTTGTTGACGCGCCATGGAGCTCTTGCGCAGCTTGAGTTGGTTGATGCTTAGGCGTCTTGTGGAGGCGCTGGCACTGGTGCACGCCACACGTGGGGCATCTCCAGGGTCTCCACGGTGTTGATCTCGACGTTAAAGAGAAAGTTCATGATGAATTCGTTGGTGGTTGAGCTGGGGTGGGAGGGAGCTTGGTGCTTGCTTGTTGGTTTGGCTTGGCTTGAGCTTCTGGAAGCAAATGTTGGAATGAGCTTTCGTGATGAGTATAGTCGTCTACCTCCCCACCAAGGCAATGCTCTCGCATGGTACGGCATAGCATGAAGGTGCTGGTCCTTCCGGTGCCAGTAGCTCTAGATACGGATCAAGGGACAACCAACCACTCGTTGCTGGCTTCGACTTGAAGCGACAGCAGCGAGACGGAATGACTTCATCATGAGCTGCGTGCGATTGGTTCGGTCCAGATCAAAGCCTCACGGTCCATGTGACAGACGATGGCGTTCGCACTGAACTGGAGATTCGATCGAGAGCTCGGAGCTTTTCCAAACAATCGTGGTGAATGAGTGGAAGCCCCTGTTAAATTCGATGCTGGATTTGTCTGCAAATCATATCGACATGAACCAATAATGCTATTATAAAGGTCTTTTCCTCACAAATAACTGGACTCGATACGGCGTATCCAGCCAAACATGGAACAATATCAATTTTACAAGGTTCAACCAGACATGTGACAAACGCAGGAGCTGGGTTGAAGCTCATTTGCTCCGTCACATTTTCCAACGAAATCACGGAACCGAATCTGCAGATTCTGTACCACGGTACAAATTGTACCGGACGGCTTCAAAGTCTTGGACGAGAGGTTTGAAGTTCAAACTTCTCGTCCAAGAATTCACCCTAGCGTCGGACGCTGGGGTAGAATTTTGGACTAGAGCTGTGAAGAACGAGAGGATGATGGAAGGAATTGACAAATTGTATTGAGGTCGCTTGTTACCGGTACTGTTCCGTGGTGGCGGAAAACTTCCAGTGACTGTGAGGGCACGATACGATAACAAATACAAATACGTATCACTGTGGTCTACTTGTGCAGCGTGTTGCTCTGGGTGTTTGTTGGCTTGTGCGCCACGGGAATGGGTAGACCATCATCTTTGCTTGAGAATCTCGAGGCTGAGCCTGTTTGCTTGGTTTGGTTTGTCTTCAATCAATGCGCTTTCGAAAGTGAGAAACGGGCCCTGTGCTGGTTATCTAGCGCTCGGCGCCCAATCGGCAATCGATGTGGAGTGACGATGCGCTGTGTCCGCACTGCGGACTCCGCAGCAGCCGCCATGTTCAACTTGCCGTCCGTCCGTGTGCGTGCCTCTCGCTCTGGCCGTCACGGCGTGACACCGACGGTGGTGTCACACCGTGCATGAGCCATGCCATGGCGCATAGATGCAACGTGAAAAAAAATCGAAATGTGACAGACGCACAGTACTGTACCACGGTACGCCACTTGCCAATTCTGGCAGATTCGAATGAAAAAAAGGGGGGGGTTAAACAGCGTGGTCCAGCTCCAAGTCTCGTCGCGTGTAAACAGACCAAGCTCCTCGCCTGTCGCATGTGGCACAATCCATGGAATCTGGCTGCCACCAGGCCAACAAAGATCCAAGAATCAAGTGCAATGGAAAGCATTCCCGTGCAGCTCATCCGGGACCGGTCTGTACCCTGGAACATGGTCGATCGAATCCACTGGCTGTGGGTGGACTGTCGAGATCGCTGGAATCTGACCAAAGAGGTCCGAGTCATTCTTAGATCATTCCAAGTTTTGCTCATCCAAACTCAAGCCACGCACACCAGCAGCACAAGCTCACACTCACGCTCACACTCACGACAACAGTCCCCAATCCCACAAGCCAACTCAACAACCATGGACTTTATGCCGCTTGCCGAGATCCCAGAAGCCGAGAGCACGGCGATGCCTCAAGTGTGGCGCGCACCGGTGGTCTGCCTTCCTCCACAAGAGTAAACCCAAGCGGAACGCCACGCACTGGATTATCATCTACTTGTATAACACCATACAACAACGCCACCGTTGTAGCGATGGCTGCACATAAGTAGCGTCCCGTAATACACGATATTTAGTTTTTTTGAATTGAGACAAAGAGTCTTCACAAACACCCCCACAGACGGCATCTCCCAGGTTACAGTAGCTGGCTCTGAATGGGGCAGAGCCTCTGGTGGCGGGCGGCACTACCAACAGTATATGACGCTCACATACTAGTACTACTAGTAGGAGTCTTGCGCAGGTGCGCGGTTGAAGGCAAGCTTGGCATCGCAATCCATCGTTGTTTCTAGGGACTGATCAACTGAAATGGTGTTTTATGACATGTCACTCAAGGCGGTGTTGCTTCAACTAGCCGTACTGTACCCTCTTGAATATAAGGTCGTCGACGAAGCGATCTTCGTTATCGTTACTTCACATAAAAACCGGTAATATACCGGTACTCAACTTTGGAACTTGGATTTTTTGCTGCAAGGGGGATTCCTTGTTCGAGAGAGTGAAGAAGGTCAAGGATCGGCAAAAGGTGAGGATCGAGCGATGCGATCTATGTGGTTCCCGATGTCCACAGCGCACCACTGCTACCGCACGTGCCAGCATGGACACCTGGGTCCACAATTGATTGTCTTGGCGACGTACTGACGTGTAGAATGCTTTCAAAATCGATGGAAATGTGTCCACTTTAGATGGCGGACTCTGCATACTCGTTCAGTTTGACGACGTTCAACCCGTCGGGCAAGTTGCTCCAGATCGAATACGCGCTGAATGCGGTGAACCGCGGCAACCCGTCGCTTGGCATCAAGTGTAAGTGTTACTCGTATCTTGGCCTGACAAAGATTGCAATGATCTGATCCTGACACTTTTCCTCTTTTGTTCACTAAAGGCAAGAATGGTGTGGTGATCGCCACGGAGAAGAAGCTGCCGACGATTCTGGTGGACGAAGACTCGCACAAGAAGATCGCGGCGCTTTCGGAGCCCGCGGGCATCGTGTACAGTGGCATGGGCCCGGACTACCGCGTGCTCGTGCGCAAGGCCCGTAAGAAGGCGCAGACGTACTTCCAGAAGTACCGTGAACACGCGCCCGCCAGCATTCTCGTGCGCGAATTGGCGGCGATCATGCAGGAGTTTACGCAGTCGGGCGGCGTGCGTCCGTTTGGCGTGTCGCTGCTGTTTGCCGGCTACGATGACGACGGACCCCAGCTCTACCAGATCGATCCGTCGGGCACGTACTTTGGCTGGAAGGCTACGGCCATCGGCAAGAACGCTGAGAACGCCAAGACGTTCTTGGAGCGAGTACGTTGGAGGATATATATATATCTGTTTGTATGGGAGTCAGAGTCAGTGACTGACTGGCTGCGTTGTGGTGTGTGACCAAACAGCGCTACAATGAAGATCTGGAGATCGAAGATGCCATCCACACGGCGCTGCTGACGCTTCGCGAGAGCTTTGAGGGCGAGGTACGATGGGATGAACTGATACGTTTGATGCGTGTGTACAGCAGGGAGACTGATGGAAACCTTTGTGGCTTTGTAGATGGATGAGAACAACATTGAAGTCGCGGTCATCAAGGACGACAGAAAGTTCCGCGTGCTGACGCCTGCAGAAGTCAAGGACTACTTGGAGCAGGCCGAATAAGTGCAGCTATCTACCAGTTCAGGAGCTCACAAGCTCAAGCGGTCACGAGATGATGCAAAATTCAACCAGAAGGAAAAGAGAAAGAAAAAAAAGGAGAGAAAGAGAAACAGAGAGCTGATCAACAGCCCGACTGAATGAAAGCAATGAAGAGGGTTCAACGATGACATGTCTTGCTTGATGTAGAATTGTAACCGTGTCTATGGGATTTGCGGCGTGGCGGCCTCGTGGAGCGCGAGCCCAGTGAGCTGTCCGCCCAAATGGCCCGTAAAGTCGATGTGCAGACCGCGCTGGAACGCCGAGCCAATGAGATTCACGGCCGTCATGAGCTGCAACAGCTGCGTAGCTGTACAGTCGAAGAGTCCATAGAGCATCATGCGGCGCTCTGGGAATAGCAGACAGTACATGGTGAGCACTCCCATGACAGCACCACTCGCGCCAATCGTAAATGCTGCATGACAATCCAAATAAACACAACAGTCAGCATGATCTCCATGAAAAATACGAGTAAGTGAGAGTACCAAACGTACTGGCTGGCGTGCCGCGGAAGCGCGAGGCGACAATGCTGAGCGTTGACGACGCGAGTGCCGACGTGCCATACAGCGTGAGGAACTGTTCCAGCGGCAGCAGCTGCGGCTGCGCAGCCGTGGACATGGAGCTTCTCAGGAAATCCACGACACGCGACCGCGCCAGTGCCTTGTTGAGCCACGAGTCCATGGCGTCCTTGGGCGCGATGATGTGCGAGCCAAACTCCCACAGCATAAACATGTTGATGGCAATGTGTGGGATCGTAATGTGGCTGAATGCCGACGTGAGAATCGCGTGGAGGCGCTTGCCGTGGACGACGCCGTTGTAGGAACACGCGAAATGGCGCCACATGAACCGCTCGAGTGATGGGTAGCGGAACGACAGGCGCCATAGTCCGCACACGGCGATGTTGGTTGCGATCAACGCCGCAATCACCTTGTGGTTGTCGTCACTGAGCTGTGGTCATGTGTACAGTTGTAAGCATATTGTTGGATCAACTCAGTTGAGTCGTTGCAGTGGTTGTACAACAGTTAGAGCACGACACATACCTCTGCTTCAACGTTGCGTTTGAAGTTGCGGAGCGCCGACTGCACTTGAGCCGACACCGAGTCGTCTTCCTCACGGTAGAATGTACGCTGTAGCTTTCGAAGGAAACTGTCATCTTCGCTGCGGAAGAGTTCGGTGAAAGCGATTCCGCCACCGACAAAGCCCATGCTCGCGAGTAGAACGCGATCATGACCAGCAGCTCTTTGCATGGAGCTGTGCGGTCGGAAAGATCGATTCACGGGCAATTCGATGCGTCGATGGCGCAGCGTGGATGCGCTCAATGTACTGTGCGTCAGACGACTGATGGGCGAGTGTGAGGCGCCGCGCATCGCCGCCCGCGCGATCAGCATCGAGCTCTTTGTCGCCACCAGCACCATGATGCGAACTTTTTCGTCGAGTTTCGGCAGTGACAAAACCCAGTTAAACAAGGGACGCGTATCCAGTTCAATTCGGGACGGATGAATCAGTCCCGAATTGAACAAACCAAATTTTTGGGGACTCCGCATGGGTTCACATCTCTTCCTTCGAGTGAGAACACAAGGAACGGGAAAAACACCGGACAGGCACCATGACGACGACCGACGCTACGGCGGCAGGAGCGTCCCACGCACAGCTTCAGTCCACACAGGAAATAGTTCAGGCGGGCAGTGTGGCCATGCAGCAACTCCAGGCGCCGCTGTCGTTTGTGACGCTCACGGACGATGGTACCTTCGAAATTGCCGATGAGGCCGTGCAATTCCTGCAGCAAATCCGCGGTCCCATCGCCGTCGTGTCGATCGCCGGTCTCTACCGCACGGGCAAGTCGTACTTGCTAAACCTTTTGCTTGGACGCGACCGCGCCGAGGCCATGTTCAACGTTGGTGCGACCGTGAATGCGTGTACCAAAGGTATTTGGATTTGGGGGCAACCCATGGCCACTGCGAACGCTGCGCTCCAGAACGACAACATGTTCAAGAACCTCAAGAAAGACACGACGATCGTGTTCATGGACACGGAAGGACTAGGCTCTACGGACCGTTCGCAGACCCAGGACACGCGCATTTTTGCACTTGCGCTTTTGCTTTCGTCGCTGTTTATCTACAACAGTCGTGGTGTGATCGACTCGAATGCGATTGAAGACCTGTCGCTTGTCGTGCATCTCACCAAGTACATCCAAGCCAAGGCACACTCGACCGCGACTAACAGCGACCACCGTGCCGATGGTACGATGTTCGTGCCTATGCTTTTCTGGTATTTGTCGTAGATCTGACTGGACTTTTGGACGTGTGTTTCCCTTGTTACAGATACGGAATTGGCGGCGTTTTTCCCAGACTTTCTCTGGGTCGTGCGTGACTTCACACTCCAATTGCAAGAAGAAGGACGCACGGTCACGCCCCGCGAGTATTTTGAGAGCGCACTGAAGCCGCAGCCGCCGGCGAATGACGATGTCGTCCAGAAAAACAAGATCCGCTCGCTGCTAGCAACGTTTTTCCCGAACCGCGACTGTCTCACGATGGTGCGTCCATTGAACGATGAGAATCTGCTTCGCAATCTGCCGCAGCAGCCGTACGAATCGCTGCGGCCAGAGTTTCGCGAACAAATGGACGTGCTCAAGGGCAAGGTGTTCACGTCACTCAAGCCAAAGCGCATGATGGCGAGTACGCTCAACGGCAGCATGCTGGTCACGCTCGCGCAGAGCTACGTAGACGCGTTCAACAGCGGCACGAGCCCAGTGATCTCCAGTGTCTGGGACCGCGTCGTCGAGAGCCAGTGTGATGTTGCACTGGACCAAGCAAAAGAGCTGTTCAAGAAAGCATTCGAGAGTCGAGTTGCTGCGCTGTCTCTTCCAGAGCTCGTGAATGGCACAATGGCTACTTGTCCATTAGAAGAAGATGCAGTGTATCAGATCTATGATGCTGCTCGTGGAGCGGCTGAAGAAGAGCTCTCTCGTGACGACGTACAGCACAGCGAGCTACTACAGAACTATGCGCTCCAGCTCTCTGAGTTCATGCTCGACTTTCTTCAAGCGTTACTTCACACAAACGACGGTGTCTCCAAGTCGTTTAACGAGAAGCTACTCAAGGAGCTCCACCCAACCCAGCAAGACGATGACTTTGTGGACATGAATGCACTGCTCAACGGAGACGACTCGACCGATGGAGACGGCGCACGACTACTCCACGATCGTCTAGCGGACGCACGGTCAAAAATCGAAAGGGCCGTCGCGCAGTACCAAGAACGAGCAGGTGGCCCCGCCAAAAGCGAAGTGCTGGCGAGCTTTCTGAGCGAGAGGCTAGTCGACGGGTTGCTAGACTGGGGTGCGCTGGTAAAGACGGTATTTCGGTCCAAAGAGGCCGAGTTTACCACTCAAATCGCCACGGCCAGACAGTCGCTCCGTGCGCTGGAGGGCAAAGTGAAGGCGTCGCAGGAAGTGCTGACGCAGCAAAAGGAATCGTACGAGCGTGCGCTCCAGGGCATCGCAGACCGTATCGCAGACGAGCGGCTTGCGCTGCGCCAAGAGATTGACAGCAAGCAAGGCGAGATTGACCGCACGCATTTGCAGGTGGAGCGACTCGCTGCACTCCACAAGGAGGCGTTGGACCGACTGGATGCGCAGCTGGAGGAGGCCAAGCAGGAGCGCAAGCGCCTGGAAGACGCACAGCGCAATGTGGAGAACCGCCGTGTGAACGAACGTGAGATGTCGCGTCGCCAGCTTCTGGAAACGGAGCGCAATTTCCACAAGGAAGAGCGCGGTTTGCTGGAGCAGCAGCAGCAAATGCTGCAGAAAGTCGTGGATCTGGAACGCCAACTGGGTGAGCAGGAGACCGACCACATGAAAGAGGTGTTTCGTCTGGAGAAGGACGGCCAGTCGCAGCTCACGGAGCTCCAGATCCAGTATCAGGATGAGCAGGAGTCGCTCAAGGAGCAGACGATTCTGGTGCGTTATTGTTTTGTTGGAAATGGTGTGATGGATGTGTGACGTGTGCTGATATGGTTTCTGTATGACAGGAGATTCGCCGTTTGAAAGAACAGCAAGACGACGAGCTTCGCGCGCTCCAAGACGAATTGAATGAGAAAAAAGCGCTTTTCTCGGCCATGCGTGAGCGGGTCGAAGCGAAAGAGGCAGTCGCGGCGGTCAAGAAAGGCAAGTTGTCGAAAGAGGACTGTGTCGTGCAATAGAAGTTGCAACGCCAACGTTTAATTTTGATATCAAAGTGAGTGTCATAGTCTGCTTCCGTTGCACATTGAGGGTAGGATTGAGGGATTTGGAAGTTGAAGTCGGCTTGATGCGTGGGGCAGAAAAGTTGGGGCGGAAAAGTTGGCAAACAAGGGCAACGACCACGACATGGCGATAGAGGCAACGACGTTAATGCGGTTCGTGTACGCGACGTTTGCGATGCGCCGTCAATGGGAGAACAAGGCGTATGTGGCTATTGCTGGCGGTGCCTGTGTTGTTGACGGCAGTGACGACGCCGTGATGGCTCCCCGCGCACCACCAGCGGCAACGCCAGTGGTTGAAGCAACTTCTCCTCTGGCTGCCATGGACAACCACGTCGACGAAAGTCCATACTATCCTTCACAAGTCGGCTCCGAGGACATCATGGGCATCATGCTGCCAGTGCTAGAGAGCGTTCTCTCGGCGCAGATGGCTGTGGGTGCCGACGGCGTGCTCGACGATTCCATTATTCAGGAGCTACGCGACCTGTCCAAGCTCGCGGATGACGCCGGTGCGTTTGGTGACGTAGTCAAGTTGTTGGTCACGATACTTCTCGACATGGTCGACACAGAGAACGACGTGCTTCCGCGCAGCGTGTCGGAAAGTAAGCGTTTTGTTATTGCCCGCTGGATGGATGGAGGGCAATGCCGTGTACTGACGTTCTATGGACCGCAGTTTTGCTACTGCTGAGCTTTGAAGCGCCCACGGCAAACAGCGCGCATGGAACTTCGTTCACTCCGACCGTGTACCATGGCAAGGTTCGTCTGTGCGTGCAGGGATGGGCCCGATTCAGCCATGATTTCGATCACTAATGACCTCTCAGGTGCTGGCACAGATCGATGAAACACTCACAACGCTGTTTGCGCGCGCCGCTGCCGACGATTTGGCATCACATGCAGGCGTGCGATGGCTCGTGCACACGCACAGCGTGATCACCCACCAGCTAGAGACAACCCCCGAGTTTTATGGCACTTCGATCAGTGTGTGAACGCGACCAGATCCCCAGAGGTTCGATTCACGCATCATTTTGACAGTCCCAAGACCACCTCTGGGCTTTTATTTACTACCCGTTAGAGTAAACAGACGCACTTGGCTCTTCATCCGCAGCACACACAACAAGACAAGCCAGGGTATCGTTCGTTCTTTTTTCCATTACGGCTTCGACATTGACTTCATTCATCGCATCGCTTCGCTTCGACGGCGCCATCGGGCAGCTTCGTATCTTCGTTGTTGGGTTTTTACCTCGTGGTTCAAAATGGAGAAGGAGAGGGGAGTGTATAATTTACAGGTGAAGGTCTTCAGCTGTTCTTCATCGCGTCCTTGATGAAGTTGAACGAGTCGTCTTTCTTCTTCATAAAGTTGAAACCAGAGTCCGAAGTCGCGGCTTCGTCGGTCGGTTCGTGGATCGTCTTGGCGATGTAGCCGGTGGGCGTCATCGCCGCGCCGATCACCTGCGAGCCCATGCCCACGGCGCCCATGCCCACGGGCATCTGGCTCTGCATTTGGCCTTGCTGCATTTGCTGCATGTACTGCATTTGTTGCATTTGCTGCATGTACTGCATCTGTTGCATCTGCATTTGCTGCTGCTGCTGTTGCTGTTGTTGCATTTGCTGCTGCTGCTGTTGCTGTTGCTGCTGTTGTTGCGGTGCGTAGCTGTTCATCATCCCCATGTTGTTCATGTTCATACCGCCCATGCCCATGTTCATCCCTCCCATGTTCATGTTCGCAGGCATGCCTCCCATACCCATGTTGCGGTTCAGCGTCTGCGCGACCGACACTGGCTCCAGCAGCGGATCCAAGATGAGCGACGACGACGACGACGCCGTCTGCAACGGCGCAGGCGTCGCCACGGGCGCAGGAGCAGCCGCAGCAGGCATCAGAGGGGCGCTGCTCTGCAGACTGAGACCGCCAAACATGTCGACCATGCTGTTTGACGCCACGGGCGCAGCCACAGCAGACGCTACAGGAGCAGCAGCAGCCACAACCGGAGCGCCGCCCGTCTGCAGACCGGAAAACAAACTCACACCCGCGTCGCTTGGCTCGTCATCACCAAAGCCCAGCAAGTCTGGCTCCGACGAACGCGATGGCGCTGGCTTGGATCGGCTCGCACGAGGAGCTCCCGAAGGAGCTGGTGACGCAGAGGGTGCCGACACGCTCTGGCCCAGTGCGTTCATGATCTTGACAGCGCGGTCGCGCACAGCGGCCTTGTCCGACTTGGTACACGACTCGATCTCGCTCACATTCTCCGTAAAGTAGTCGACATACTCCTCGCAGCCGTTGGCCTTGACCAGCGCGTCGATCGTCGCCAGCGCCTTGGACACGACCGTCCACTGCGCATCCGCCAGACAGTCTTCCAGCATTGGACCCACCACTTCAGCATCCAGCGTCAGTGCGCTCTTGATAAACGCGTCCAGCTTGTCCTTTGGCGGGATCGCACGCATGCCGCCAGGCGCACACAGCGCCGTGACCAAGTTGCGTTCGTAACTTCCGTCCGACTGCGCGCCCGTGGTCTGGCCCGTAGCCCGCACAGCAGCCGCAAGAGGTGGGGCAACGCCAAGCGGCGGTGCGGCTTGCTGAGGTTGGTAGCCGTACTGGCCGCTGCTGTTCGACGACGACCGGTTGCGCGACTCACCAGCATAGCTCTGCGTGCGGCTTTCGCGTCCTTGCGTTGGAGCTGGCGCGGGCGGTGGAGTCGCAGCGGATGCCTGCTCCAGCGTCCATGCACCACCGACACGGCCCTTCTTGCGGTCGCCATCGTACGCTTTCTCCTTGAGCTGCGACATTTGGTGCTGGTGCTGGTCATTCGCTGCGTACGACGCGCCGCCGCTGTAGCCGCCGCCTGGCTGGTACGTCTCATTCGGGTTGTACGAGCCCGCCGAGACCCCGTACGAGCCGCTTGTCGGACCGCGGTTGGTCGCAAAGCTCCATCCATCCGGTGCATTCGCCAGTCCCGGTGGCGCGCCGTTGAAACTCGTAGTCGGTCGCGGGTCGGGCTTCTGGAACTTGGACGCCGCCTTCTCCTTCAGGCCCTTGAAAAATCCGCTCTTTTCATCGCGTGGATCCTGGTACATCGGATTGCCAAAGCCCGCGATCTTCTGCTCGTTCATTGGCGGTGGACCACCATTGCCAAACTGGCTCGGACCGCCACCGTAGCCGCCGGGACCAGGCGGCGCTCCGTAGCCACCCGGAGTATCCGAGTATGGCGCTGGCTGGCCATACGCGGGTGCCTGTGGACCTCCGTACCCCGCATTTGGTGCAGCGTACCCTGGACTCGGTCCTCCGTACCCGCCTGGAGCTGCGGGGCCGCCGTACTGTGGACCACCGTAGCCGCCGGCGTTGGCGTCACCTCCGTACCCACCAAAGCCACCAGCACCGCCGGCGCCGCCTTGGCCGTTGTTGAACCCTGGCAAATTGCCAATGTTTGACGGTGGTGGTTCGTTTGCGTTGCCGCCCTTGCCCCATGGCAACTTGGCTCCCCATCCAGAGCCACTCGCGGCCGCGTCGGCGGGATTGCCCACGCCTTGGATACGCGCCGACATGCCCATGTTGCCCAGTCCCGGCGCATTGTCCGTGTCGTAGATCGCATCCAGACACTCCTTTGCCGCATCGCGTACACGGCGGTAGTACTCGTCGCCCTTCAACGGATCTGGTGGACCGCGGAACTCTACAAAAGAAATGGCATGGGAATAAGATATGAGAACACTCTGCCAACAGCTACGAGGGTGCTCCAACAACAACAATAAAAATCAAGTACGTACGCAGACACTCCTTGATGGTGGGGATATGCTTTTGCATCTCGCGCTTAAAGTCCACGCGGCCATCGCGGCTCACGTGCTTGATCACCTGCAGCGCCTTGTACTTGATGTTGTGGTGCTTGTTCTTCACCCGCGAGATCAGAAACTCCATGACTTTTGTACATGTGTCGTAACTGTGTTGCGTCATGCGCGCGATCTCGCCGTAGAGATAGCCCGGCGTGGGCGTGTCATCCTTGCTCGTGGCACGCGTGAGCAGCGCCTTGTCCATGATGACTCTATGTGTGCGCCTGCGAAAAGCTCCTCGATTTTTTCGACCCCCTCTCCTCGCACAGCAGGTCTTGGACTCGCTCCTTGTGATCTCTTCCCCATCATTGCAAAATTAGTCGTTTGTCACGTTTTATTTACGGATATGTACGTGATTCAGCTCAACTTGCAATAATCGAGGATGGGTTGCTAGTTGGGAGTAGTCGTGTGGCCGCCTGCCACGTTGACGATGGGTTCCACGGAGGATTTTGACCTGCAAACCCGTTTCATTCCACAGACCCATTTCGAAGATCAGTATCTGATAACTCTGATTCCATGTTGAAGGTTCCTCGACTCAGATCTTGCCATTGTGTTGGTTTCTTTGGAGAGGGCAGGGCAATGGGTCCGGAAGCGGCGCCGTCTTCGCCACTCCGGTCTCGTGGCGCTTCTCCCTCAAGAGCTACGCGCACCGCGACGCCCACCGTCGAGAAGATCACAGTGTACGTGGCGACCTGTCAGCAGCATGCGCCGGTCGAGACCTCCGCCAACCAGAGCACTATCATTTCTGGTTCTGTATTCAAACCCGACAAATTCCAGACGCTTGTGCTGCCGACCGCGACGCTAGCAGATCTGCGGTACTTTCTCATGTCGCAGTGGGCGATCACCAAGAGCTCCTATGCGAAATTACCCCCGCAAGAACAGTTCTACACGTTCAAAGGCCGCATTCTGCGACTCGATGGCACGCTGGACGCCTACTGTGAGTGACTCGTTTTTCGACTTCCAAATTATGTTCTGAACATTCAGAACACAACTCAAATCATATTCAATTATGTTCTGTGAAAACAGATATCGCCAACAACGACACCATCTACTTGCGATTTGCATCGCTAGGCAAGATCGTGGACCCGTGGGCCATGTCCACCAGCGAACTACGCACGGAACTCAAGACGCGCAACGCCTATGTCCCCAAACTGCAACCCGACCAGCTCATGCTGCGGCTTCAGGAGCTCGTGATGAAAGAAAGCCGCATGGAGCGGCTACAACGAGCCACCAAGCGCGAACAAGAACTTCAAGTGCAGGGAATTACCCAGGAATTAGCGCAATTCCGCACCAAATCGACATCTTCTTCTTCTTCTTCCTCTTCCTCTTCCACCACCACCCGGCAGCGGCTCGTGAGCCAGACAACCGCTACGCTATTCCCACGACCGACGTCACTCCAGTGGCCCCACGCACCGTCACTCCACCGCACGGTGTTTCTCTCCATCACACAATTGGAACGCACGTACCAAGTGATCCCCCGCGACGTCCTGGACCCTGCCGTGCTGGTGTTTGATACCGAGCGCAAGTGGGTCTTTGACCCGCACAACGTGCTCCAAAAGGCGTCATTTGACTACCGCTACATGGATTTGGACCCGGATTTTCTCGAATTTCTCACGCTCAAAGAGGAAATGGGGCTCGTGTTTTGGTTCCGGCCAGCCAAGAGCTACGACAAGTTGTCGTCGTTTTTCCAGTCGATTGACGATCCGGTCACGCATAAAAAGTACGAGCCGCTGATGCTCAAGCCCACCAAGTGGCTCACTTTGTGTGGCGTGAATGGCTGGGAAGGCACTGTCCGCAACGACGGCCGCAAGCGCGACACGACCAAAGTGCCGCAGTTCACCACGAGCATCGCACGCGTGACAACCAACCTGGCGTCGCAGAGCTTTGAGTACGTGGCTGTCCAGGAGCTGCTGGTCCAGTCCAACCCGACGCTACTGTTTGCACCCATGTAAACTGTAGAATTTCAAAAATAATAATTTGAAATTGGAAAAACAAAAAAACAATTGCTTGAGAAAAAACCAAATACGTATATGACCGAGCTGCTGGGCCCAGGTCCCTCCTGAAGAACCTCGTGATGAGGTGTGAGAGAGGGTGCTGGGCGCTGTGGTTGGTGGTGGTGGCTGGGTCTTTCCTCGACTGCAATACTAGTACCGGTACTGTAGTCCGTCCGTACGTTAGGTTTTTTCTTTCTACTGCAACTGCTGTCGCTTTTTACTCGTAGTCGCTCAGCGGCGGGCAGCTGCACACCAAGTTGCGGTCGCCGTGGACATTGTCCACACGTCCGACCGTCGGCCAGTACATTTTGTTTTTACCGCCGAGCTGCCACTTGGCGGGGAACGCGGCCTGCTGGCGCGAGTACTTGCGCGTCCAGTCGTCACTCGACACGACGTCCAGCGTGTGTGGCGCGTGCTTGAGCGGCGAGTGTTCCACGGCGATCTTTCCCGAACGGATCTCTTCGATTTCCTCACGGATCGTGATCATGGCGGCACAGAAACGGTCCAATTCCGCCTTGCTTTCCGACTCGGTGGGCTCGATCATGAGTGTGCCGACCACGGGCCAGCTCATCGTAGGGCTGTGGAAGCCATAGTCCTGGAGCCGCTTGGCGATGTCTTCCTCCACGATGCCCAGCTCCTTAAACGGACGAATGTCGATGATAAACTCGTGCGCACACGTGCCGTTCTTGCCCAAGAACACGATATCGAAATGGTTCTTGAGCTGCTGCGCCATGTAGTTGGCGTTGAGAATCGCCGTCTGCGTGGCGCGCTTGAGCCCGGCCTCGCCCAGCATGTGGATGTACATCCACGAAATGGGCAAGATGCCGGCGCTGCCAAACGGCGCGGCGCTCACGGCCGAGTCGCTCTTGAGCACTGTGCGCTGGCCTTCGCCACCGCACGGCACGACCACGTGGCCCGGCAGGAACGGCGACAAGTGCGCGGCCACGCCGATCGATCCGACACCAGGGCCGCCACCGCCGTGTGGGATACAGAACGTCTTGTGCAAGTTGAGGTGGCACACGTCGGCGCCAATGTTTCCTGGGTTACACAGCGCGACCTGCGCGTTCATGTTGGCGCCGTCCATGTACACTTGGCCGCCGTGGGCGTGGATGAGCTCACACATGCCCTTGACGCCTTCTTCAAACACACCAAACGTGGACGGGTACGTGATCATGAGCGCACTGAGCTCGTGCGCGTGCTTCTTGACTTTGTCCTCGAGATCCACGCGGTCAATGTTGCCGGCGTCGTCCGACTTGACCACCACGACTTTCATGCCGGCCATCACGGCACTCGCTGGGTTCGTGCCGTGGGCCGACACGGGGATCAGACACACGTTACGGTGGCCCTGGCCAATGGACCGCTGGTAGTTGCGGATCACCAATAGACCAGCGTACTCGCCCTGCGCGCCCGAGTTGGGCTGCGTGGACACGGCGCTAAAGCCCGTGATCTCGGCCAGCGTGGCGTTCAGCGTCTCGATCATCTCCAAGTACCCTTGGGCCTGGTCCAGCGGCGCAAATGGGTGCACGTTCATAAACTCACTCCACGTCACGGGCGTGAGCTCCGAGACCGAGTTGAGCTTCATGGTGCACGACCCGAGCGAGATCATGGACCGGTTGAGCGCGAGGTCCTTGTCTTCCAAGTACTTGAGGTACCGCATGAGCTCAGTCTCCGAGCGGTGCTTGTTAAAGATACCGTGCTGCAAGAACTTGGACTTGCGCTGCAACGTGGACGGGATGCTCTGCTTCTGGAGCTCCTGCGCACGCGGCAAAAGCGCCGAGAGCTGGTCCACACTCGTGAGCTTCTGGTCCACATCGCCCCCGAGCGACTGCACGATCGCCAGCAGGTCCGAGAGGTCCACGCTTTCGCCCATGGCGACGCCGACGCGGATGTCGTCGATCACGCGCACGTTCACGCCACGCTCCACGCCACGCGCCGCGACCTGCTGCGCCGTGAGGCCCGTGCTCGAGACGTCAATGTCCAAGGTGTCGAAAAAGAACTTGTTACGGACACGCGCGTTCGTGAACTCGCCCACCGCGGCCGCCAGTGTCGCGGCGTACAAGTTGGCACGGTCCGCGATCGCAGCGATGCCCTCGGGTCCGTGGTACACGGCGTACGCCGCCGCCATGTTGGCGAGCAGCGCCTGCGCCGTACAAATGTTACTAGTGGCCTTGTCGCGGCGAATGTGCTGCTCACGGGTCTGCATGGCCATGCGCAAAGCTGGCTCGCCGCGCGAGTCCTTGGACACGCCAATGATGCGGCCAGGAAGCTTACGGTAGTGCTTGGACGTCGTGGCCATGTACGCGGCGTGCGGGCCGCCAAACATCATGGGCACGCCAAAGCGCTGCGCCGATCCGACCGTGATGTCGGCGCCCAGCTCGCCCGGCGGCGTGAGCTTGGTGAGCGAGAGCAAGTCGGCGGCGACCGTGACCAGCAGACCGTCCTTCTTGGCGTTCTGGATAAACTCGCCATAGTCCTTGACGTCGCCAAACGTGTTGGGGTACTGCACGAGCACACCGCTGTACTTCTTGGCGGCGTCCGTGCCGAGTCCAAGATCCGTAAGTGGGTTGCCCACCACGAGCTCCAAGCCAACGTTGTCGGCGCGCGTCTTCATCACGCCAATGGTCTGCGGGTGGACGTCCTCACTCACAAAGAACGCGTTGCGCTTGCCACTCACCGAGCCGTGCGAGAGCGTCATCGCCTCGGCGGCGGCCGTGGCTTCGTCCAGCAGCGACGCGTTGGAAAACTCCATGCCCGTGAGCTCGATCACCATGGTCTGGAAGTTGAGCAGCATCTCCAGGCGGCCCTGCGACACCTCGGCCTGGTACGGCGTGTACGACGTGTACCAGCCAGGGTTCTCCAAAATGTTGCGCTGGATTGGCGGCGGCGTGAGACAGTCGTAGTAGCCCATGCCGATGAACGACTTGGGCGTCACGTTCTTCTGCGCGATGCCCTTGAGCTTGGCCAGCGCCTCGCTCTCCGTGAGCGGCGCGGGCAGATCCAGCGGCTTGCTGAGACGGATCTCCTTGGGCACCGTGGCGTCAATGAGCTCGTCGACACTCGCGTAGCCGATCGCAGCGAGCATGGCCTTTTGGTCGGCCTCGCCCGAGCCCAAGTGGCGGTGCAGGAACGTGTCAGTGCGCTGGAAGTGGTCGACATTCGCCGAGAAGCTACGCAGACTCAGATTCAGAGCCACGGGCACATTACGGCGCGAGACTGCGAGCGAGCGCGTGGAGCGCTGCACGACACCGCGGAACATGGCTGGCCACTGGATGGAAGAGAACTAAGTTGGGAAGAGCTCGTCGCCGGTGGGGAGATCCGAAATGCCAGTCAGGGAATCGTTTCGCCTTGCGTTGCGTTGCACGAGGTGCGTGTGGTGGGGTGTGGCTCACTTGAACCTGTGGTGGACGGATGTGAGGTTTTAAGGTTTTATCAGTTTTCACCTCAGTCTGCTAGCGGCACCGCACGACGTCAGCTGTTGGAGTCCGATTATCCGGATACTAGATTCGTTAACTGTCACTGAAAGGGCGACGAGAGAAATTTTATCCGGAAACAATGCTGACTGTGACGCAGGCGGCGTAAGGCAAGAGCATCTTTTGCTGACGCGGCCTGTCTCTGCCAAAGGGCACAGCGGTCGTGCGCATCCCATTGGGCAGCTCGCCGCCGCCGGATGACACGTTGAAAAACCTCACAAAAACCTTCCTGTCACTCAACCGAGGGGATGTTTTGTCACGCGAGAAAGTGCAACACGCAAATAGTACCGTGTTTTGATATGATACCCTATTATGGAGCGTGTTCCGAAATGTGGCTTCCATGCCCCTCCTCCTCTCGCCAACAAGACAATCCAACAAAAGCCATGAGCGCGATGGGAGATGGCGATTCCGCGGCGCCGCGTGCGCTCACAGCGGCGGAGAAGCGTGCAGCGCGTCGCGCACGTGTGTTAGAAGGAGGCGAGATG
Organism: Pythium pectinolyticum; assembly: GCA_023336095.1. NCBI lineage: Eukaryota > Oomycota > Peronosporomycetes > Pythiales > Pythiaceae > Pythium > Pythium pectinolyticum. The sequence goes on along the minus strand of JAADWC010000007.1, from coordinate 52,610 downwards.
CGCATGAAGCTAGTCACGGGCGAAATCGGTTCGCTGAAGACGGAGAACGAGACGTCGCTGGACCGTGCGATGGACGCAGGCATCAAAGAGCTGCTGGACGCCACAGAGCTACCAGAGCAAGCGCAGCAGCCAGGAGAAGCCAGCGTGAACGTGGCGGACGCGCACACAGAGTCAGTAGCTGCTAGTGGGGAGATCAAGATCCCTACGCGTGTGGATCCAGCGCAGCGCCGTCGTGACGCGCATGCTCGTCGCCAGAAGAAAGAGGCCATGGTCCAGGAGCTCCTCAACGGTGGCGCCTCTGCCACCACAGCAACAGCCACAGCCACACACAGCGAGGCTGCAGTGTCGCCTGAAGCTGTGTACGCAGAGTCTGTCTCGTCGGTGCGCAAGGAATTGAGCTCTTCGAGTGGGGAGATCACGACGACGACGAAAAAGCCAACGAAACCAGCGGAACCGGCATTCAGTCGCCACTCGATCGCGCTGCGACTGCAGTCGGCCGAAGAAAAGATCATTTTGCTGCTGATCTTTGACGCCGCCATCTACGTTGGTGCGTTTTGCTATGTGTCTGCTGTGTAGCTCCTCATACTGACGATGTGGGTTTATATTTGTTTTGTTGTTGTGGTAGCGTTTGCGACGGACTTGCGCAACGTCACCACTGGTACGTGTACACACTACACCACCACTCAATGTATAGAGGATACGACTGGTTGTCTAACGTGCTTGACTTTTGTATACAGATCTGCTGACCAGCGATCCGCGGTTCCTCTCGTACCAGCAGCTCGTGTCCAAGGGCGTGCCGCTCGAGTCCATTCGTCAGCAAATGCACCGTGAAAACGTACGTTATTTTTTCTGTCTGTCATCTTGCAGCTTACGATACGCAACTGACTTGGCTTCACTATGCTGTAGATGGAGCCGTCGCTGCTGCAGCAGATCGAGCGCGTGTTTGCCGCGCAGCGCAAGAGCGAGATGAGCTCCTCATCTTCGTCGTCGTCCTCGCTGGTGTCCAGTTTGATTCCCAATCTGCTGGATCTGCCTGGCTTTTTCACGTCACTGATGTTCCACCCGCCGATCATTCTCTGTGTGCTGCTGCTGCGCGTGGTCGTGAGTCTGCTGGGCAGCTCCATCCACAGCGTGCTCAAGCTGCCAGAGGTCAAGAACCCGCAGGAGGACGACCTGGGCTTTGTCGCGAACCTCGCTCTTTCTAGTCGACCAGCGCTCAAAGGTGTGTGATTTTCAGATATTTGATTGATTGATGGATGGTTGGATCGTAACCACTGATTGATTGATGGTGTAGGCTACATCGCCAAGGCGCGCAAGTCGGTGGACGATCTGTTCTTTTTCCTGTGGAGCTTTGTGCTCGCAGTCGCCGTGCGCGCGATCGCCATCGCGAATTTCTAAAAAAATCAGTCCTTTTGATTGATGGATCGTGAGATGACAAATCAAAAATATACAGGCCGACGTGACTCCACTGGTAACCCCCAAAATTAGGATGCTTGCTCTATTGGGACATGTATTGTAGAACGAACGGCTTTCATCAATCAAGCCGCCGGCCAGGATGGCCAAGCGCGGCAGTGTGGCCGACACCGTGGTGGTACGTTATTCACGTGGAGACCGAGTGATTGATGGACTGGCCCGACTGATTGATTGATTGACTGCCTACACACAGGACGCACTGATCAAACGCGAGTGTGTGCGCCGCAAGAACCGCCGCGCGTCCATCACTGACCAGTTCACGCTTCCGTTGACCGCGACGCGACACAAGGAGAAACTCGCGCAGGCCAAACATCATGCGTTTCTCCATCAATCCGAAAATCAGTCGGTGATCCACGACCTGGCGGCGCGTGTGCGGACGATCGCTGATGCTGACGCCTCCACACTGGGCCACTCGCTGAGTCCCATGGACAGACACCGGCTCCATCAGTGGAGCTCTGATTTATTGGCGATTCTCTCCGAGTTCACACCGAGTGACGACCACGCCGACGATCCGATCGTGCGGCTTTTGGAAAAACTCCAGTTTTTACACGACGGCCACGTTTGTTTAGCAGAAGTGGCGATTGATGGACGCCAAGTGGTGGAGAAATGGGAACGCGCCGGTCTGTTTGACGACGACAACGACGACCACGACGACCAGGCTGGGAACCCCAGTGGATCAGACGATGACGACGACGACGACGACGACACTCTAGAGAATGTATCCACACGAAGAGCTACGCTGCTGCCGTCGGCGATCGACTGGGAAATCGAAAAGCGCCGCAAGATCGTGGCGTCGTACGCGTACCAGCGTGTACGCGAGCGTGCGGCGGCGCGTGTGATCAAGCGGCGCACGCTCCTGTGGGTGCGCTCGCGCGTGGCGTTTTGCAGCCGCGTCGAAGAGCTCCAAGTGTTTGGCAACACGACGGCGGCGCTGATGGAGGAGCTCACGACGCTGTCGCCGCTGCAGCGCCGTGCGGCCGTGGAGGTGGCCGTGGGTGGGAGCTCCTCTTCTACAGGCCACCACGGCCATGGCAGTAGTGATCTGCTGGAGCTCATGAAGAGTGGCGGCGGTCACGGACGAGCGTACGTGCGAGGCGGCGTCACCAAGATCAATTTCTCGGATCTGATGCAGTACGCCAAGCACTTGGCGCTGTTCACGGTGGACCACGCGCTGCGTCGCGTGGAGGAGCTCCAGGCCAAGCGGCGGCTGCTGGAGGCGCGGTGTGCACTCAAGCTGCAGACGTGGTGGCGCAAGACCCATGCCGTGGTCAAGGGCAGGCGCATGCTGGCGCTGCTGGCCGAGGTCAAGCGCACGCAGGAGCTGCAGCTCAGTGAGCAGCGCATGAAGGAAAAGGCAGCGATGGTGGCCATGGCCAAGGGAGCTGCTGGTGCGAGTGGAGGCAAGATGGCAGTGGTGCCAGCAGCGATTGACACGGCGAGTGCCAGCAGTGGTGGGTCAAGCCGCAGGATGGCACGCACGCCCGTGGGCAGCAAGGCGAATGGCAGCAGCAGTAGCAGCAGTAGCAGTGGCAACAAGCAGAGCGGTCGGTCGAGTGGCGACGCCAGTGGCAGTGGCAGTTCTGACGGAGCGATGGCTGGCAGATCCGGTGCCAGCAAGCCAGCGATGGGTGCTGGTGGTCGCAATGGCAAGACGGCCAACAATCTCCAGACGCCGACGCCGCCGTCCACGCCCAAGACGTCGTCGTCAGCGCATGGGTCGTCAGGCAAGCCGCCCATGAAGCGAGCGTCGCTGCATCCGTTGCGCGTCGGTGGCAGCGACGACAAGGAAAGTGCGCGCGCGGCGGCGGCACGTGAGGCGCGGCTGCGTAAGGCGTTTGAAGACCAATTGCTCAAGCAGCAGCACGAAGACGACGAGGCGGCACGCGACACGGAGGACGTGGAGACGGCGTGGCGCCGGTTCTTGGATTCCGCTGCGCAGCAGGACGACCAGGAGGAGGAAAGGGAGGACGGCGATGGTAACCGTAGCGGAGAGCAGAGCCGAGCGTCGACAGCGAGCACTGGTAGTGGCGGCGGAGGGGGCCGTTCGCGTCAGGCGACACCGTACACGACGGCAGCGGTGGATACAGAGGAGTGGCGGTCGTGGTCGGATTCAGAGGACGACGGTGATGGAGACAGAGACGGAGGAGGAGGTAGTCGAGGAGCTAGTCGAGGAGCTACGCCGCGGTCGAGCAGGGGATCCAGTCGGCTGTCGACACCGCGGTCAAAAGATGAAGGAGATGCAGCCACTCAGCCCCACGGGCTACCAAAAACGCCCGTAAACGCGGCTGCCAAGACGCGAGGAGGACGAGGAAGAGGAGGAAGGGGAGGAGCAGCGGCTGGCTTGCCACGTACCCCAGCGGAGAGCTCCACAGACAGCCAGTCACCACTGCCGCTTGACGATGGATCAGGCGGTACCGGTACAGAAACCACCGATGAGCTGCTCGCACCAGGAGCTACGCCGTCGCGGCGGCAGCGCTTACTGATGGACGCGATGGAAAACCGCAGGCTGCAGCAGCAGCAGCGTGGGCGAGCCGTGTCGGGCGTCGGCCAGCTCAGCCGCATGATGCCGTTTGCGGATCTCATGCTCTCCACGGAGCTACCGCTACCGGGATCAGGGTCACCACCACGGTCTCCGCTACCACTGACGTCTACGTCGCACCGCCGCCATCTCTTTGAAATGGATTTCACCAAAGATGTGGATCCACTGGATCGTTTGTTTCTTGACCAGCCACTGGTTCCGTTGGCTTCTCAGCAGCGAGAAGATCATCAAAAAGAGCTCTTCGCAGGGAGCTCCTCAAACCATGTGGTCCGTGCCTCTCGCGTGGTGAAAATGCGAGCGGCGCTCCAGCAACAACACAAGCCAGAGAAAGACAAGGAGCAGCAGCAGCCAACTCAACAGCCAGAGCAACAAGAGCAACAACAGCAACAACAGCAGCAGCCGTCGTCCCCTCCACCACGCGTGGGTGGTGCTGTGGTGTTTAAGCGACCGCCACAGACGACCAAAGTACTCGAGTTGCGCACGGCCAGTCCATCATCCGCTGCAGCCACCGACCACCTAGAAGACCACCCCATGCTCAGTACGTACTACTCCTGTCTCTGTCTGTCTGTCTTTAATGTATGGTGTGAGGCCTGTGGTTGCCCTTCTCAAATCTGACTGTTTTATTTATTTGTTTGTTGTTCAGAATTGGATTTCCGGAAAGACGATCTGATTCGGAAATCCAGCCCCACACGCAACGCCATTGTCTCAACTACTACTAGTACTTCTAGTAATGCTGAAGCTTTGGCTTCGTCCAAGCCCAAGTTTGGATCCCACGCCGAGTGGCTCCAGTCCATGGGGATGGATCCATCAGCGTCAGTATCCATGGCGTTCCACCGAAACGCCAACACCAACAACACCACCAACACCAACAACACCAACATCATCAACACCAACAACACCAACAACACCAACAACATCAAAACTAACAATACCAACAGTACCAACAACTCCGTGCTGATCAAGAGGACGACGCCACACACAAAGGCCGCGCTGCAAGTGCGCGAGTCGGTCGTGAAAGTGCAGCACGCGGAGACCCAGAACGCCAAGCGGAGACGCACACAGGCGCACGCGCTGCCGCTGCTGGGCGGACGACGCCAGCAGACAGAGATCAAGACGGTAGCCATGGACGGCGGACACGTTACGACGACGACGCTACCGCCGGTGCAGCGGCAACAGCACTACGGGGAGCAAACACCATCACCCAAGCGAATGCGTCGTCGCTCGCGGCGTGCGAGTCCGCCGAGGAGGAGGAGCAGTGGGGGACGACGAGGAGAGGAGCCGGCGGAGTCCGGTGGAATGGATGACCACGATGAAGAGGAGGGAAATTGTGAATCAAGTGCAAGCGAGGCTGAGAGCTCAGATACTCAAGCGATGGAAGAGGACGAGGTGGTGGAGGAGGAGGAGGAGGAGAAAGAAGATAATTTGATACGGAGTGACGGATCCCAGCAGGAGGAGATGGCTGGCCAGCGACAACGCAAGTCGACCAAATCTTATGAATCCTCCAAGCGTGTGAAACAGAGTGGAAGTGCATCAAGTCCATTACGGGGACAGCAGCTGAAGAAGACGGAGGAGAGCAGAGGGACAGGTCCAGACTCCGAGCCGATGGAGGAGGAGGAGGAGGAGGAAGAGGAGGAGGACCCCCGTGGTTCAGCCTCCTCTGCCAAGAGGAATAGCTGGCGGTTTCGTCCGCACGTATCGTCGCTTTTGCAGCGGATTGTGCCCAAGGACAAACGTTGGTCGTTTGTGGCGATGCGACTTGGGCGGGAGGATGATGATGATGAAGAGGGGGAGGACCTGGAGGAGCTTGACGGCGGAGAGGAGAATCGTCGAGGGGACGAGGAGATGGAGGACGACGAGGAGGAGGAAGAGGACAGTGACGAGGAGGAGGAGGGTGAGGGAGAGAAAAGCGATGGCGGAGAGGCAGCAAATGCAGCAGCGTTCCAGAAATTGTACTCGCAATACCTCGGACTGCTCAACACTGGGGCGCCACAACTCGTTTTGCGACCATGATTTGGGTCTAAAATGTCAACCCTGTTTTGTGAATCTGTTTTGTGCGTCGTATTTTGTGTTTGCGATAACACATATCAGTACGTTTGTTATTTTCGCATTGAGACGTTCGTGCGAACTTAGCGCGCGACGACTGGTTCGAAAGGCAATCAAAAAGAAAAATCAAAATGGCGTGGGGTGCGCGATCGGGTGTGGACGACTTGCTGCAGCGGCTGCGTGAGCCAAAGACGGGTAAGAACCTCTGTGTGCTCAGCTTCCGCAAACTCTCGGAACCGGATGTGCAGAAGCTCGCTGGTGCGATCGCGAGCAACACGATCCTCGAAGAGCTGTACCTCTCGGGCCACCAGCTCACGGAGCCGGGCGTACAGGCGTTTGCGGATGCGCTCGCTGTGAACAAGACGCTCCAGCATCTGTCCATCGGCCACGACTCGCTGGGCGATGCGGGCGTCTCTGTGCTCTGTGCGGGTCTCGCGCGCAATGCGCAGTCGGCAGTCAAGACGTGGGATCTCGAACACAAGACACTGGGTGTCACTGGCGCCGTCGCGATCGGTAAGCTGTTGGAAACCAACACAAGTCTCCAGGATCTGAGTCTTGCTCGCAATGCGCTTGGCAACGACGCTGTTCGCGGTCTCGTCGACGGTCTCCAGCACAACGAGCAGTCGGCACTGACTACGCTCTCGCTCATGGAGTCAAACATCACGGGCGATGCGCTGAGCCATCTCGCAGTGCTGCTCGCACAACCAAAGTGCTCTCTCCAGACGCTGCAGCTCTCGTTTAACGCACTGAGCGACGCCAGCGATGCGTTTTTCACGGCGCTGGCCTCGAACACGTCGCTCAAGCAGCTCTTTCTCAAGGAAACCAAGCTCACGGACGCACTGGCCGTGGCGCTAGCGGACGCGCTCAAGACCAACACGACGCTCGTGGAAGTGGATCTCTCGGACAATGAGCTCTCCGTGGCTGCGAGCGTCGCGCTGGCTGACGCGCTGAAGACCAACTCGATGCTCCAGCGGCTGACGCTGGGTGGCAACAAGGGCGGCGACGCCGGTGCCCAGGCGCTGGGCGACGTGCTGCGTGAGTCCAACCGCACACTCCAGTTTCTGGATCTTGCGCAGAACGAACTCACGCACGTGGGTGTCGCGCCGCTGCTGGCGGCCACGCACCTCAAGTCGCTGCGTCTGTTCAACAACAAACTCGCGGGTGGGCTGCCGCATGTGCTGCCCGTGCTGGCGGCCAACAGCGCAATCGAGTCGCTGGATGTCGGCGCCAATGCGCTCCACGGAGAGCTCGCCGTGCAGCTCTTTGATCTTTTGCACACGCACGCGTCGCTCTCGACGCTCGAAATGGGCGGCAACAGTCTCGGCCAGGAAGGCCACGACGCGCTGGACAAGCTGCGTCTCGCCAACACGAAACTGGACGTCGCGGCCGACAAGAACGCGCAGAACGAAGACGGCGGCTTTGACGGAGGAGAGCAACAGTAAGTAACTGAGACAGGAGTAGAAAGAAAGAAAAAAAGCGGCTAGTGCACCGCATTAGATAGATAGATATGGGGAGAGAAGAGAAGAATGACGAAAACAACATGCAGCGCACACAGGCTCAAAAACGAACTCACTCGCTTGGTGATCTGGACCAGGTTCACGTCTTCGCCGGCTCGGGCGTTGCGTCGCCCACGTCCTTCGATGACGACTCGCGCAGTGGCGCTAGCGCCGCATCGAGAATGTCGCCCGAGAGCGACTTCTTGAACTCGAGCAGATCGCTCTTCATTTCCTGCTGCCATTTTTCCACCTCCACTTGAATGCTCTCGAGCTGATGGAGTGCGTTCGACTCGTCTTGCTCTGTGAGTTCACGCACGTATTCGGTCCAGACCGTGTACTTTTCGTCCATCTTGCGCACCGAATCGTACGCCTCACTGATGCCAATCTCGAATTCGTGGACGCGATCCACGAGGGACTGGTGGTACTCGTAGGAATCACGAAGAATCGTCGCAGCTTGGATGACGCCAGAGAGACCAAAGATCGCAGCGAGCACCAGACAGAACGACAGAAGCATCTTGGTCGCAATGCTGGACGGCGCACGCTGCGGCTGCAGATTCAACACAGTTGGGCGCTTGGCGACTTGATTCTCACGAGACGCATCGCTTTTATCCATTTCTTGCTGTGCGCTCTCACGATGTGGCTGTGGATAGCGCTGACGCAAACCTTCGGTACGCTCCATGCTGGCTTCTGGCATTGGTTGCTGAGGCGGAAGTTGCTGATTCGGCTCGCTGTGGCGAACTTTGAGTCCATTTCGCTCAAAAACGCCGGGTGCTGCGGCCGCAGGAAAGCGAGCTGGTGGCGATGGACGCTGGTGCTGGAGTCGCTGTTGCTGGGGCTGTGGCGGCTGAGGTGGCGCAAACTTGAACGGAGCTGGCGTTCGAACAAAATCAGGTGCAGGCTTCGGCTGCTGGAGCTTGGTTTCTGCATCAACGCGCTTCGGAGGAGACTTCAACTTTTGTTGAGCAGGCTGCGCTTGCTGCGTGGAAGCTGAAGACGGTTCTGGTCCCAATTGCACCGCGGTTGATTGCGCACCTGTCGACTTGGACGTGGCTTGACGAGGCGCGGACGGCTCGTGGTGTGCCTGGGGCTTGGTCTGTGCTGCAGCTACTGGCATCTTAACTGGTCGTGAAATATCGACCGCAGGAGGACGAATGGCTCCTTGATGAACATGGCCAGCGACCGGATGCTCACGCGTATCCGCCGGAACACTCGCCTTTGAATCGGCTACCACTTGGTGACGATCTTGACGCGGGGAAACAGGCTGAGCTGGCTGAGCTGGCTTGACTGGCTCGTTCTTTTCGATTCTCTCAACTTGGAGAGCGGTTCCATGGGGCGCCTTGATCGGTGGCGCGTTCTTGGCGGTCTTATATCCTTCATTGAGCGCTCTCGTGTTGCCCAGAAGAGCCCCCAAGCCAGAAATCGCATCCATCGTTGGCTTACGAGCGTCCATCTTGCCACGTTCTTGATTCGACTTGTTCTCACCAACGTCAACATTCTCCTTGTTGCAGTTCTCGTCGTTCACTGATTGCGCACCACCACAGAGATCCGCCGAGTATCCATCCGCTGTTGGATCGGATGTAGATGCCATGGTGAACACGGAGTCGATGCTCACAAATGGTGGCGCTGGGTCATCCAGAAAGCTTGGTCGATGGATGATTGATGGGCGGACTTCAACTTCCCGTTTCGCATCTGGGACGGGAGCGACTGCGACAGGGGGAGGAGACAACTGGTACTCGTTGTTGCTAACAAATCGTGTCTCCTGGGATGGTCGACGTCCTCGTGTAGTGACATTTGTCGAAGCGCGGGGCTCAGGCGCAGGGGCAGAACTTGGAATGGGACGATCAAGGTATGAGTCTGGGTGGGCCATGCGAGGCGCCATACCAGTACTAGTGGCCGGGGTACTCTGTCCACGAGACGGTGGAGTTGTTGGGCCGCGCGGACGTGGCAGTTGGCCGTTTGTCAGTGGATGATTCGGCATGTGGAGATCGTTTGCGGCTGGGTGCACATACGGCGGGACACTCATCTTCGATTCTCCCGACTGATCTCGCATCACGAAGCTCTGTGCAGCAGCAGCGTAGCCTGTCGTCACTGATGGACTAAAACTGACCGCTGGACGCGCCGAGACGTAATTGGATTGGTCAAATTGCGGTGCCGGAACTCGCGCGCTTGCCGATGATGGGACCGCCGCTTGATGGTTAGAAGTCTCGCGGGCTTGGATCGTGTTGCTTGAATGTGTGCTCGTGAATGACAACTTGCGCGTCGGGTCCGCCGTGGAAGTGTCGGCTATGCTGGCTCTGTTTTCCATCTTTTCGCGCGGTGGCGTAGTGGGCACGCGACCGCGTGGCTCATTGACGACGGCAGCATCATTCGTATTCTGCTCGAGCTTCATCATGTCGCGATATCGGTCAAACTCGCTGCTGCGACCGCGACTAGTTGGTGGTGGTGGAGATGCGTTACCATTACCACGCGGGGCCACACGGCCAGGGGAAGCATGGCGCGTTGCAGTAGCACCAGGAGAAATTCCTCTCGGTGAAGCACCGCGTGCTGTCGTTCCAGGCGGCACAGCACGACCCGTAGCGGACGGTGATGCCGCTCGCGATGAGCTTGTACCACGGGATGAGACGGATGGAGACGCAGCGCGCGCGGTGTTTCTTCCGGGCGACACACCACGCTTCGGTACGTCGGCTGTGGATCCAGGCAATGGTCGGCGAGGACTCTCCGTCACTTCAATGAATACGCCGTCTCCGCCTCGGGTGGCTGCAGATCCTTGGCGTTTATGCTGCTGGCGAATCGCACTGATACCGTCAGAGCGTACTGGTTTCGAGATGCCGATGTTGAACTTCTTTTGCATCGCCTTGCTGATGGCAGCGTGGGGCTTTTCCTTGATGAGAATGTCTCTCGCCTGCGGGGTCGGGATGTCTGCCAGCTCCTCCGCTCTCTCCATCCTACAAACCCAATATAAGCGTATCATATTTGTCAGCGTGTCACAAGTTGCATCGCTTTGGACTTCAAGTGTACGCACCAGAGATCTGAGAATGAGCAAAACGCATCGCGACAGGCTGCTCGAACGCCTACATTCGGATCACGCATTCCGCGGCCAAGGATTTCGACCACAGCACTGTAGAAAGGTGCGATCTCGTCCTTGGACCAGTACGTGAACACGACGTGAAGCTGGCCCAGCAACAGCTTATGTACGCGCTCTGTCATCCAGCAAGAAAAAAACGCAATGGGATTAGCACTGTAGCGAAGTCATCGCCACGTCCAACAAATCACAAAGACAATCGTACCGTGAGGGGACGCAAAGTACATTCGGCGGATAGTCTCCAAGTCGTACCGCGCGTACTCGGACACGTCGCTGAACAAGCGGAATCCTGGATCGCGGGTCGCAATGGAGGAACCTTTGGCCGTGTCGGCAAACCCATTGAGCATCGCATTCGCGAGAGGCACAAACGCCAAGCGCGTGGTTTTCACGATACGGGCGAGTTGCTCGCACACGTCAAACACGAGTTTCGAGCGAAGATTCCGCAACAACTCGGACATTTCTCCCTATCGAAGCACACACACTCAGTCTACAGTCGGGAAAAAACACAGCATAGGGATGCGCAGCACAAAGACTCACCGCGAGCGGCACTAAATGCTCTTGAATTGCCTCGTCGTGGTCATGCGCTGGGAGAGCCTCAACGGCATCGGCCAGTTCGACCATGGCATTTGACAGCTCGCCCCACTCGGCATTGCGGTTGGCGCACGTTCGCTTTAGATGCCGCGCCTGTGCGTAGTTCCATTTACCATGTTAGTACTACGTCCTCGATCGCTTTGAAAGCACCGGTAAGGGGAAACTTGCCTGTCGAATTACGTGCTCCATAGTCGCCACAGCAATCCAATAGATACGAGATGCGCGAGGTTGGGTAGCGTAGGCACTGCAGATGAAGATGCTCACGGAGGGCTACGCGACAGGGTTCCTTCTTCGTTGCTAGAGCGCGTACGGATGTCGAAGTTGCACGCCGCCACCAAGTTGCCCTTTCCTGCTTGGCGATCGATCAATTTTGTGTTTTTTTTGCTTGGAGATTTCGCGCGCGCGGGGTAGAGAGTAAAGTACGCGCGTACTTTGCGGCAGGAAACGCCAACAAAAACGTGGAATCACCTTGAATTTGAGGTTTTACCTTCAACAAGGGATTCAGAGTGATGGTCTCGTTTTCCACACGAAAGGTCACAATTTCTCAATTTCTCGATGAGTTGCATGAACATGAGATTCTCATGGGGATACACGCTGCCGATGCACTGAGATTATGTGGCTGTTAGTGTTGACAATAAGCGACACATAAAGGCGCTACCAAGCTGAGAGGGCTGTGTATGTGTGCCGACAATCCCACCAGCATTTACCGGTTCCGTCAAACGCGAAGATGTGCCTCGTTTCAACGGAATGGAAGGAAATGTCGCTTATCCACGCGGGTCGCGCCGACTTTATGCTAAGGATGGACGGTCGCGAAGACTATAGGGATTGCAAATGGGCAAAATTTGATCCTTGTTGGTTTATAGGTGTGGTAGTGATGGCACAATTCGTGGACGACACTTGAACAAATACTGTGGAGCGCAGCAGCCTCTACTGTACCTTTTGTACTGGCTGCATAGCTTACTCCTTCTTGGCGTAGAAGAGCCCCCACTTCTGGTCGCCCTCCGCGCAGCGCACGAGCTTGGACTTCCAGCCGTGGACAATGTCTTCAAAGTCCTCTTCCGAGGTCTCCTTGATGAACTCGTCCTTGGTGATGAGCGTACGCTCGAGCTCTTCCTTGAGCACTTCGACAAAGTGCTCCGTGCGGTCCTCGGCCACGACGTCCTTGAATCCGACCTTTGACAGCACAGCACCGTACTGCGAAGGAGACAGCAAGTGGTAGCCGCGGCTCTTGACGTACGCCTCAAAGTGAGGCGTACCAGCCTGCTCGCCTCGACAGTAATCCGAGATGAGCACACGGCCTCCTGGCTTGAGCCAGCGGAAGAACTTGGCAAACAGCGCCTCCTTGTCTGCGATATGCAGGATCGTATCGCGCGAGTACACCACATCAAACGAGGCATCCGGGTACTCTCGCTGGGTCGCGTCACAGATCTCAAACTCACAGTCGATCTCTGGCATCTTCATCGACATTTCCACTGCTCGGTGGACCATGTTGGTTGACAGATCAATGCCCACGACCGACACGCCAAACTGGCGCGCCATGTAAAAGTTGCCGCCGCCAATGCCGCAGCCCACGTCGAGCACACGCTCGCCGCGCTTGAGATTCAGCTTCTCCACAAACTCTGTGGTCGTGGACTGGCCACCCGTGCTCACGTATCCTTCGCCAAAGATTTTCTCGTAGCGTGTGATGCTCTTGTTCGAGTACTGCTGTTCATCCAAAAACTTCTGGAACGTGGCGATGGATTCCCGCGAGCCTTCCTTGACCTGCTTGACGTACGAAAAGCACACCTGGCCGTTGTTCTTCTTGATCTTGCGGTAGACCGAGATGCTGCTGGACGACTCGAGCTGCAAAAAGCCGACTTCGTTGCCGCTGCTTTCCTCCGAGATGACCGAGCCGAACGCGCTCACGTAGAAGCTTGGGTGGCGGTAGTGGGTCGGGTTCGCACCACGCTTGACGTCACCCGACTGGCGGAAGCACGACTCACGGAAAAAGATCTTGCCGCCCGGACGCAGCCACTTGACGGCCTTCTGCGCGAAGCGCTTGACTTCATCGTCGCTCAGGTACATGAAGATCCAGTTGGAGAAGATCACATCGAACGAGTGCGGCTCGCACTCGAGCTCACACACATCCTGGCACAGGAATTCAATGTTGCCCAAGTGGTTGTTGGTCTCAATGTTGGCCTTGTGGAAGTCCTCAATGAACTCAACGGCGACGACCGACTTGGCCTTCTCCGCGAGGATGCCCGTGTAGCGGCCGATGCCAGCAGCCAGCTCGAGCACGTCCTTGCCCTCCATGTTGGGCGCTTTCTCAAGGATCTCGGGACGCTCCAGCTCATGGAGCGTGCGCGCGTTGGTGTCGAGCATCATGGTCTCGATGCTCGTGTTGGCCGAGTGTTCTTCCCAGTACGACTTCATCGCATGGCGCGTCTCGTCGAGCGTCATGCTGTGATTGATCAAGAGAGAAAAAGAGATTCCAGTGAGATGGTGTTGCACAGAAAGAGTTGGTGGAAATGCCAACAGCGACGTACGCTTTTGTTGGTGTTGGTGGCGGTCTTGTTGGTGTTTTTTCTCAAATTCGAGAATGCCAACAGGAGGAGCAGAGCTGTTGTTGGGACCTTTGATCGCTTGCCTGCTGCGTCACAGCCGCAATACGATGCCTTCAGGCTGGGTGTAAAACCTCGAAAGCTAGGTTATATACAATATCGATGATATCTGTTGGCTAACGGATAACTTGACCATACATTAGGCAAGATGTTACAGGATCCCAGGGTTAAATAACTCTGATTTGATGACAAAACCGAGAGCGGGTTAGGTCACCTAGATGGACGTCGATGATGACAACCAAACCCACCCGACAGACACGCGAAACACGCGGACCCGCCGCACCGATTTAAGATTATAATGTGGAAGCTTAGCTACAGATAAACATATACTTAGTCTTCAAGACCTCAAGATGCGAGTAATGCACCACAAGGACCAATATTTTGCTATATGAGGCACACGCCCATCCATCGGCAACCTGGGGACACGAGACAGTCAATACCGTCACTCTGTCGCGGAACAGCTCACATTCATCCTGCAATCCACATGGGGAGTCGAGCCCTCGTCGTGGTTGCTGTTGAGCGATCTTCAAGCACGAGGTGCGCCGTGAAACGCCATGCCACGCCATACGCAAGACCTCAAGGTCAGGTCAGGACGGGGAGAAGTTCTCCCGAAGTATGACCCAAGTGCAAGGACGAACGAAAATGGATCTACTAGGCTTCTTCAACTTGAATCTCTCTCATCAATACGGATGATGCCGTGACAAAAAGAACGGTCCATAAACTAAAATCGAACCCAACGGGAAAAAACATGGAGACGAAAATGGGATATCCAGACTGGATAGTACACTGTAGATGTGCTGTGTTGTCCAGTGTTACCACCGGTACGCTACGTGTACGTAGTATTGTCTACTGAGCAGTTGAAGCTGCGTGTATGGTGTGACCCTTGGCGCGACATTCGTTAGTGGAAGGTCTCCGCGAACACATCAATGCGCTGGCTGGCAGCAGACCCACGGAGCTGCTGGCACGCGACGGCGCGCTTGATGGCACTGGTCGCTGCGCGTGAGCCGCTCACGAAAACCGCACGCTTACAATCGATAGGGACGCCGTCCACGGAGGAATTGGCTGTCCATGCGGCGACCACACTCGCCCAGTTTGGTCGCTGGCCGCCATAGTAGATCTGGAAGTTGCACTGAGAAGTAAGAGACGGGAAGCTCTCGTGGTCGTAGCTCTTGGATGTCACAAAGACCTGGATGTCCAGCAACTGGCGAGTCGCCGGTAGTACGTCGTCAAATTCGTGGAGTAGATCCACAAGCCACTGGATGTAGTAAACCTCCCGAACGACCCAGACCAGTGACAGTCTCTGCACTGTCAGGAGCTCTTCAGTTGTGGGGATACCAACACCACACGTGCGACTCCGTTTGAGTAATCCACGCCACGTGTGGAGTTGTTGGCGAAGCACGGAGAGAAAAGGAGAGATCCCGACGCCCAGCGCCACGAGAGCGACACAGTCGTACTGAGTGTACTGGATCGTGGGCGTCCCAAACGGCCCGTCCAGTCGCACGGGAATCGTCGCGGGGAGAAGCTCCCCCGTGCTTGCATCCACTGACCTGTCGGCACTGGAACTAGAGAGCGACGCCAGGTATGCGAATAGCGCACGCGTCCAGTCGCCAACGACACGCACACGTAGCTCTACCAACGGGTCGTCTGGGCTGGAGGCCACGCTGAAGGGATGCCACTCCATACTCGAGATCGCGGGCACTTGCAAGTAGATAAACTGAACATGTGGCAAGAAAAGAAACATGTTAGCTGCTGGACTGGAGAGCTCCATTGGATTTTTCTACTGGCCGTGTACCATGCCGGGCTGGAAGCAGCGATCGAAACGGGGCGTCTTGATCACGTACAGACTCAGCGACTGAGCTTTATCGTCAATTGTGCTGCAGTGGATCCCGTAGCTCACGATCACCGACGCCGTTCGCCAGCTCAGTCGGCTGCGGCGCTCCAGTGCGTAGATGGCCATGGCTGGCAGCAGCCACAGCGGCGCCTGTAGGGCACTCGACCACTGCGCCGCACCGTGGACCTAGGTACAGTAAGTAGCAAAGCAGTCATAAAGAAAGTCCGTAGTAGTGGGCCGTTGGCAACTGAGGACCCACTCACTGCGCTTGACTCACCAGTAACAAGACCACAAACGGCACGAGCACGACACAGTGCACTCTGGCAAACGCCTGAAACCACGCACGCCGCACACGCGCCACGACAAACGGCAGCAGTGCCAGCACACACAGCACAAGTGCCACGCCCGTGGCCATGGGAAACGTTGCCAGTATCAGCCGCCATAGTGATGGCTCATCCCGTAAAACACGAGTGGCACGACGCGAAAGAGACGAGCCTCGCCACTGCGCTAGTGGGCAGTGTCTCGCATCGTAGACGATGACGCCCCACGCAATGGAATGCACGATCGCCAGCACGACGATGGCGCTGCCCGTGAGCACGTGGAGCTGGCGGTGCATCTCCAGTGGCCGCTGGGCCAGGGGCGACGCAGAAAACGAGCAGCTCCAACGTCGTAGCCGGTCGAGGACGCGGTGGCACACACAGAGCAGCGTCAAAAAGCAGTTGAACAGCACGGCCTCGGCGCTTCCCTTGGCGATCGCCGGTGCAAACCCTACACACGGGTCGTGAGGGTACTGACGAAAGCGTAACCAAAACACGGCGATGTTGGCGACCACGTACAGACTCAGCCACGACACGTCGACGTGGTACCGGTGCCAGAGCGATGTGGCGGTCCACCGTGGTTGCTGTGGCATGGTGGTGGCAGTGCCAGTGCCAGTGGCAGAGGATGCGAGCGCATGGCAGGCACCAGTGTTGCTTGGACTGGGACTGCTGCCAGTGTGGAGATGTTGGAGGAGACCGGGCGACGCAGCCATGGCGGTCGAGAGCAGATCTACAACTGACGAGACAAAACCTTCAGTTGGCAGATCCAGATCCACTGTGAGAAAGGCGGTTTTCGCCGTTCGCAAAATCCTAGGAAACGCGAACGAAAAGGACGTCCATCAGTCGATCGATTCAATCCATCAAGCACCATTCCCACTCTGTACGTCAGTCGGCCGTGTATTGATTTAGACTTCTTTAGGACGCGGCCGTCGCTGGATGGTCGTTGGACGAGTGCTGCAACTGGAGCTGAAGGATCTTGGCGGCGTCTTCTTCAAACTGCTTGTCGATTTGCGCGATCCGTTCGCGTCGCCGCTGCTCCAGCGCCTCCAGTTTGTCGATTGTGTCATGGGAGACGGTCGCTCGCGGTGGCGGTGGACTGCCCACGGGACACAACAGCTGCATCGCTGATGATGATTCATCTGATCCACTCGTATCATCCAACTGAGACGAAAAACACGGAGCCTGAGACGAGCCATTAGCCTCCGGGACCCGCGTGCGTGGCTGCTTGAGCTCTGCGCTGGCAAACGCCATCTCCTCCAGTTGGCGCTCCGCGTCACGTAGCCGCTCCTGGAGATCGCGGTGCGCGGCTTCAGTGTACGCACGCCCCGCTCGGTCTGCGAGCGTCGACGGGTCGTGGCGTAGGTAGTAACGCGACCAAAACTGGAGCGCACGCGACCACGCACACGGCAGCAGCACATCATCGTCGTCGTCATCGTCATTGCCATTATTGCCATTGTTCTCGTCCGTAGACGACGACGGTGACACGCCGATCGCTGATGGCAGCTCGACCGTCTCAGGTGAGAGAGGGCTGCTAATAGCGAGAGCTGATGGCAGCAACGCGTGCTGCGATGGCGAGAAAGACGAAGGTGAGAGAGACGACGATGGTGAGAGAGACGACGACAGTAACGCCGGTGGCACAGGGATGCGGATCGGCGCAGAGGTAGCTCCGTTGGTGGTACCAGTCGTACGGATACCCAAGAGGGCGGGTGCGGAGACTGGTGGTGGTGGCAACAACGTGTTGTTGATACTACTACTGCTGCTTGCTGCAAGCAATGCGTCCAGCCCGCCTCCGCCTCCTCCTCCAACTGGAACCGCTCCTCCAGCTGCATCACCACCGATAGACCCCTGGCCACTGAGCAAGAGCTGCGGCGGCACGTCACCTAGCGACAGCGCCGTGGGCTTGCGCGGCGCCACGTAAAACGGGTTCGTGATCTCACTGCGGTCCAGCGACGCTACGTACGTCCAGAGCGAGATGGTCGCGTGCCTGCTCTCTTGCACCCGCCGCTCGCGTTCGGAATCATAGAGAAACGTACCAAAGCGGCACGAGTACAAGTGGTCGAGCAGCAGCATGAGAAACGGCTCATTAAACTCGAATGCGCGTGGAAACTGGCGGTAGATCTGCCACACACAGTCCACAAACTGGAGAAACACGGGCGACACGTCATGGGACGACACGGGGTTCATGCCGTGGGCCGTGCGGTCGTTAAACTTGTGGCCAAAGCTGCACCACTCTTTTTCGATCAGCACTTGGAAGCCCGTGATCGTGCGGTAGTACGGGTCCAGCATGAGCTGCGCGAGCGACGTGAGTTGCGGCGTGCGGTCCCAGCCGTCGCTGCAGTGGACCAGTACACTCGACTTTTGGTCTTTCACGATCCGCACAATCTCGACGGCCGAGTCCAGAATCTTGGAGATGTGTTCGATCCACCGCGAGGCGCCGAGGTGCTCGACCCACTTGTCGCTGGGCTTGTGGATACACAGATCCAGTAGCTTAATGTAGCTCTTGCGCATGGTGTGGATGTTTTCAATGCCCATGAAGATGAGCTTGCACTCGGTGAGAATTAACGACGGATCCAGTTCCGACGCAGACGACGACGTCGCGTCCGTAGGGCGAAAGATCCGGTCGCTCACAGTCGATGACGTGGCGTCATCATCGTCGTCAAACGTTGGCTCGATTGCCGTAGCTGCTGCCACTGGAGAGCTCAGTTGGAGCGACGCCGAGACCTCCGCGGCCATGTCGGCAAACTTGCTGGTCGCTGCACTCGAGTGGCGTGTCTCGTAATGCTCCGTGAGCTCATAGCCCGCACGGCCCACGGTCTTTTGCGCCACCGCGTTTTTCCACGGCCGCGCGTCAATGATCACGAGCTTACTGGACGACGGATTCGCCACGGCGATGGCCTGGATCAGAAACACGTCCTTGTCGCACTGGCGTTGGCCGAGTCCGACCAGCGGCTGCGAGCTGCGGCAGATCACAGCGCCCGTGCGCGTGTCGCGCCACGACAGCGCAGGGATCCGCTCTTTGGAGCGAAACTTGGCTGCCACGCTAAGTACGGAATCCGGCACGTTGGACGGCACGGCCAGCAGCGACGGGTACGTGCCACACAGCGCATAGTCCGTGTTAATAGTCGTGATGCGCCATCGCGTGGTCACGGCGACGTTTGCCGCGGGGCTCGCACCGACGCCCATGCGCTTGAACTCGGCCGCCGCGTCGTACACTTTCCATCCGTCCACTACTGGAGCTGGCGCTGGCGCTGGATCCTCCAAGAGCTCCATTCCCGTAGCTGCTGCTGAAGCTGTCATAGCTGCTGCTGTGGTGGCGATGGCAGAGCACCGTGCAAACGGAGCCGGCTGCGGCACACCGGCGGGCGCCTGGCCAAACGCGTACTGCAGGATGGCCGAGTCCGTGCCGTCAAACTGGCTAAACGTTTGCTTGGCCACGAGCCCGTCAAAGCCAAACTGCACGTGGCGAAAGTCCTTGGTCACGATGTCCAAAACGCCGCTGTCGTGCTCGGACGAGTGCTTGCGCGTGAGCCGCTCGATCGTACCTAACGGGATCGACTGGTACACATTATACAGCGCGCTCGTGCTGCTGCTGCTGGTAGTAGTGGTGGTGGTAGTTGTCGTGGCGTCGTCTTGTTCAGGATCCTGTTGTTCTTTCTGTAGCTGCTGTAGCTGCTGGTGGACGTAGGGACTGAACACGACACGGAAGCTGGTCACATAGAGCGTCCCTAGGCTCTGCTGTGGGTCGTGCATGAGCTTACAGCGCACATTCTCACTGCGTACGAGCAGCACTTCGCCTGGCAATGTATGGACACTCACCACGTGGCTCCTGGAGCTTGTGTCACTATTCAGAGTGCCGTCGTCTGTGACACTCGAGCGGCGCTGCTCGTCGTCTTCGTCGCGGTCGTCCACCGTATTGTAAAACAGCGGATCCGCAAAGAAATGTTTGGTCATCATGGGCTGCTGCTGCTTCCTCCCACTGCTGGACGAAGCCATGGAGGAGGGCAACGGCGGACGGCTCAGATCGCGCACAGTCTGGCTGCGGGCCACTGACTGACGGATCAGATGCAATGTATTCTTATTCGGACTCGCAAACTGACGCGCTGGCGGAGGAGGAGGAGGAGGAGACCGTGGCGACCGGAACACGTCCTCCCCCGTAGCTCCTCCTTCGTAGTGGATCTGGTCGTCGCTGCGCATAGAGCGTAGCCGGTGGCGCTTGAGCTGCTGCTCGCTTTGCTGCTGCGCGTACAGTTGCTGCGTGCGCTCGTCCACCATGCGCTTATGGGCCTTCTTGGCGGCCTCCCCGCACTTGTCGCACACGCGCACGGGTGTATACAGCCCCACGGACACGAGCGGCATGCGCGCCTGCGTACACGCGTCACAAAACACGTTGCCACAGCGTCTGCAGTGGTGGCGTCGCAGCATGAGTGAGAAACTGGACTGGCAGCCGTAGCATTTCTCCGCCAACGAGTCGGGAACCCAGGCCACGGACTTGCGGCGTGGCGCCTGTGGCTGGTGCGCGTGGAGCGGCGACGCCAGCACGGCGGGCGAGGCGGCCCGTGGACTCAGATTCATACTCATACTCATACTCAGTTGCATGTGCGAGACGCCCGAGGAGGAGGATGGCGCTGAGGAGGAAAGCGGAGCGGAGGAAGCGGATAAAGGAGGCGGAGGTGCCGGTGTGGACGCTGGTGGGAGAGAGGGCGATGCCATGGTGGAGGAGGAAGAGGACGACGACGAAGAGGAAGAGGAGGAGGCCATGGCACCCGTGAGCTTACGCCCCAGCTTCATCATCGTGAGGGACTTCCTCCGCTGGGGAGGGGAGCAGCGGAGCGGAGGAGAGTTTTGAGTGAGATGGCGGAGTCCCCCCCTTTGCGTTTGGGTTCAGTTCCTTTTGACTTGTTGTTTTTTTGTTGGTTTTTGTTGGCCAGTTTGTTGTCGGTTGTTGTTGCCAACTTGTTGGTCAGAGTGACTGTCGGATGAAGAGACAGAAAGATGAGTTTCTGAGAAAAACAAAGAGACCGCGCTGTATTCAACACTTAACAGTACTACTGGAAAGGTCTGATGGTTGCACAAAGATGATCTGCGACATGTGACACTCAGCTTCACTTGGCGGCAACCACCCGCGCGTGGTTCACGTCGTCCAGTGTGATCTCTCCACTCTCCACAAGACGACGCAGCTCACGCAGCTGGCAGCACCAGGGCATCACAGCCACTCGCGTAAACAGACTCGGCACAGCAGTCTCAAGACGGCGGAAAACATTTTGGCGGTGGTCGCGCGGGGCGCTTTCCAGACTTGCGGTGATCACCGGATCTATGCGCACAAACCACAGAAACACGAGCACGTCAACTGAGCGCGACTTCCACACATTGGCCAGATCGCACTCATCCAGCTCTGCATGCGGACAGTGCTGATGCATGTGCAGTAGCAGCGGCCACGTCGACTTCCAGTCGTCGATAATCACCCGCATCATCATGCCATTCGTTGGACATACATGATGGTGGGAAGTGTGAAGATCCATAAACATATCGGTCTCACTCCGGTTCAACGCATCAAAAAGCGTCTGAGTGGAGATACAGTCTGGGTGATTACGGATGAGATATGGCACGACGTCCCGTACTCTATCGCCTTTCATCGCCGCGTTCATCACTTGGACTGTACACGGCACACCGAGCTCCAGCAACAACTGCACAGCCGACAAGTCGCCTCGCTGAGCAGCGACCTTTAGCGGATATGAGTTGGACATTCGTACGTGGTCAGAACACTGAGCGAACAGAGCACGCACCAGCGCATGGTTCACATGCTTGCGTGCGGCAATCGCCATGTTGACAACTGCTGCGCCAATCGCGTTGCGCACCACGTCACAGACACGGATCAACACCAGTGCGATCGCGTCTTGCGACGCTTCAACCGCGAAATAGAGAAGAGACGCATCACACGCCGCGGGGTGGAGATGGCTGTGCAGTCGCGTGAACTCGTCCGCGTTTGTAGACGTCTGTGCCACCGCCTTCCGAAGTTGTTGCGCAGGTGTGAGCGCCTGAGTCTTGGCCCACTCACGGCGAAGATACACGACTGCATCATTCAATGGCCACAACGCCGAAATTGCCAAATGGTCTTCTGCGCGATGCTCCCACAAATACTGCACCGTCGCCTTGTTGTTGTTGTGTGCAGCTCTGGCAATCGCACGGTTCTGCGTGAAGCCTTCGGTGCGATTCTCCACTAGAAATTTCACGATCTCCAGACGACCGAAGCTAGCCGCACTGTTGATCGCCTCCGTCGTGCAGCCTTCCGTCCGGTTCTCATGGAGAAAGCGGACCACTTCCAAATGACCATTGGCTGCAGCGTTGTCCATTGCGTCTGTGGTACAGCCTTCCGTTCGGTTTTCGTGGAGAAATCGCACGATCTGGATGTGGCCCACCCCAGCAGCGACATCCATCACGCGTGAAGTGAATACGCCAGCTATTCTCGGCGAACCGTGGTCGTGGAGAGCCTGCAGAGCCTCCAGATTTCCCACTCGAGCGCAGATCTCCACAAATGCTCGGGTGATCGCTTGTGGCCAAACCCGCAGCAAGAACGAGATGATTTCGCAGAGTTCCTTGGTCACCGTGGTACGTGGTAAATCCGACACGTCCAGTGCGTTGGCTCGTAGTAGCTCTTCCACAAAGCCCCGTTCCTCCTCCATGGGCAGCAGCAGATCGCCACTTGGTCTAAATTGACCCACACACGCCTCTGGATGGTACTGCAGCAGCCACTGTGCCATCGCACGCAGCTCACTCTGGCGCACTGGGTTTTCCTCAATTTGGCAATCATACTCGGCCAGTGTGACCCGCAGCAGACTGCCTGGCCAGTTTGTGTCCACACCAGGCTTACTGTGGAGCTGCTCGAGATGCGCAACATTCCCCAGTGTACACACTTGCGCCAACACGTCCCCACTCAAGGCAAGGAGTGGCATCTCGGCATAGTACCGTTGGCGGCGAAGCCGGTAGAGCATCTCGTCGATGCGCAGATTGTTGGTGAGCAGCGCGTGCTGCAACCAGATGCCGCCACCAGAGTACGTGTCGCGATAGGGATCACTCGCCAGAAGAGACGTGTACGCGTCACGCTCAAATTCAAGCAGCACGTGGGGCAGTCCTGGCAGGAAACTCATGACAAACTGGAACACCATGCGGTCGGTGAGGACAGCAAACGTTGCCTGCATGGCGGATGGTGGTGGTTGGTGGTGGCAAGGCGTTTCGAAAACTGAGGAGCCGAGAATGAGAGCGAGAGAGAGAGAAAGAGAGAAGAGAAAGAGATCTGCCAGTTTGTATCCCTGTCGCAGAGACCTGCGTGTTTCTGGCAGGGACGAATTAACGCTCTCAAACGTGCGAGCGTTAATTTCTACCGGTATGGCATCCTAGGTGATAGAGTACTAGGTACCTACCAAGAAACGAGAACATTGCTATGAGGTGGCGCATAAGATACTCAGACGGTGCCACATTGACGAGCGCCACCGTGCATTTGAAGCGTTGATGTATGCCGCACAGCGCGGCGACTTGGCGATGGTGCGGCTGCTGTACGAGTATGACGTCCCGTGTTCATCGTCCGCTGTCTGCTGTGCCGTGGAGGCTGAGAATGGACTCGCGGTGGCCAAGTATCTGACGCGGAAGCACCCAAGCGACCTTCCGGAAAGAACGTACCATGAAGCGTGGAGTAGAGGCGACCCAGAGATGTTCATGATGCTCCATGCGAAGTACCACCACCGCCACTGCTATAGTAATATGCTGGATTACCCTCCTCTCAACCGCACGTCCCACTGGACCTTGCTGGTGTACATGCACACGCACTGCGCCCGCGCTCAGATGTCGGAAGAGGCCGCGCTGGGCGTGCGATGCGGAGAAGCAGGACCTGTTTGTGTTTATGTGGTGCGTACGCAGAGACGCATGTGTGACTAAACGATTGAACAGCGCATCGCGTGACGAACGGCTTCGCATCTACCATCGCTTGCTCAGGGTCGTACCGAGTCTGCTGCAGAGCGTCCAGCAAATGCCGTGGTGCTGCCAGTTGCATGCGCTGCGTCGCCGCGTCGTACGTGGAATGATCACGGTGGAACAAGTGGAAGCGGCCCGCATTGGCTCGCAGTGAGTGTGAGAGCGTAATAGCTGCGATGCTAAATACTTTGTAGCGTGCGTGGCTTGGTTGTTCCAATGGATTATGCAAATATAGTATCGTCATCAATACTAGAGGGCTCGGGCTGGACAAGCGCTGGCACATTCAGTGCATAGCCCACCGTGGCGACTTGGCCATTGTGCAACTGCCGCACCAGAATAGCAACTTGTGGTAAAGTACTATTAACGTTAGCGTTGATTCCGCTTCAAAGCATGCGACATGCGACGATTCTACATTAGTCCAGTTTGGCTTAGCTATGCCGCCTGCGCCTAAACCAAACCAAAATTGAAATTAGTGTCACTATTCCATCAAATGGCACTATTTGAGATTTCTGGGAAAAGAGCTCTGCTTTTTGCTTTCCCCAAACGCTGATCATGGCAGTTGGGTGACCATCGCACTCACAGGACCGTCGCTCGCATTCCCCGATTTCTCTCGCGTTTCTCCATCTCCATCTCCTCTTACCAACACAAGACAAGACAAGATGAGAAGCTCCCGAAACCAGCAGCGCTCTGGCTCGCTGGAGGAAGACCTGTTCTCCTCTGTGACGGGCAACGCCGGCTTTGTCACGTCTCCGCTGCGCCGTCCGCAGCCCACAGAGACCAACCCGGCGCCGCTTTCCACGTTCCTCGAGCAGCAGCGACTCGCGCGCGAACAGCAACAACAACTTGAGCGCTACGGTGACTCTACGGTCCCTCTCGATGGCGATGGAAGCGGCGATTCCGAGGACGACGTGTCCAGTTCCGAGGAAGAAGGAAGCTCCAGTGATGACGAAAGCAGCAGTAGCAGCAGCAGCAGCAGTGGTAGCTCTCGTGACGACCAGCTCCATCCGCCGTCCATTGCGTCTACTGTCCAGGCGCCCGTCTCTGTCATGCGCTCCCGCGCCGCGTCCATCGCTGGCGCCACCGCCACCACACGTTCGCGATCGGCATCTTCGCGTGGTATGTCGGGTGCTTTCACCTACGACGACGACGATGTCGTGGATATGAATGCACGCGAACAGGAGCTGCTGGTCAACATCCAGGAGCTCCAGCGCCAGCTGTCAATGGTCCAGATCCAGACCGAGAAGCCCCAGGAGGAGCTCTTGCCGCCGATGGCCGACGCACGCCACCGATTGATCATGGTCTCAAACCGGCTCCCCATCTCGTTCCAGCGCAATGAAACCACGGGCGAGTGGTCGTTCAAGATGAGCTCTGGTGGACTCGTGACGGCACTGAATGGCATCCGGGATGAAGTGCCGTTTATCTGGATTGGCTGGCTGGGTGAAGAGATTGCGCACGAAGACCAAAACAAAGTGCGGGAAAAACTGGCCCAGGAATTCAACTGCGTGCCCGTGTTTCTGTCCAAGGAGATTGCGTCGCGGTACTACAACGACTTTAGCAACGACATTTTGTGGCCCATTTTCCACTATGTGCCGTTGCCGTTGTTTCGTGCTGGCAGTGAAAAAAAGTTTGATTTCCGGCTCTGGGACGCCTACAAGCTCGCGAACAAGCGGTTTGCACAGGCCGTGAACCAAGTGTATCGAGAGGGCGACTACGTGTGGGTCCACGACTACCATCTCATGATGTTGCCGTCGCTTTTACGCAAGCGCCACCCGAAATGCAAGATTGGCTGGTTTCTCCACACGCCATTCCCGTCGGCCGAGATGTACCGTGCACTGCCCGTGGGCAAGCAGATCCTCGAGGGGCTCCTCGGGGCGGATCTCCTCGGGTTCCACACGTACGACTATGCGCGCCATTTTCTATCGGCGTGTGGACGGATCCCAGGCGCGACGTCGTCGCCCAAGGGCATTGAATGGGACGACCATTTCTCGGGCGTCGGTGTGTTCCCCATTGGCATTGATCCAGAACATTTTGAAGCGATTCTAGCGGCAAGTGAGACCAAGCAGCGCATCCACGATCTCACGGAACAGTTTAAGGGCTGCAAGATCATTATCGGCGTGGACCGCATGGACTATATCAAAGGGATCCCGCACAAGCTACTGGCGATGGAACGGTTCTTGGCCATGTACCCGGAACGACGCGAGAGTGTGATCTTGCTCCAGATCGCCGTGCCGTCGCGTACAGGAGTGATTGAGTACCAGAACTTGGCGGCCAACGTGAATGAACTGGTGGGCCGCATCAACGGACGGTACGGCACGCTGCAGCACTCGCCCGTGCACTATATCCACCGCTCGATCTCGCCGACGGAATTAGTGGCGCTGTACAATCTGGCCGACGTGGCGCTCGTGACGTCGATCCGCGATGGCATGAACCTCGTGAGCCACGAGTACGTCATGTGCCAGAGCCAGCCGTGTGCGCCACACCGTGAAGGACCTGGTGTCTTGATTCTCAGTGAATTTGCCGGCTCGGCGCAGTCGCTTTCCGGCGCGATCCGTGTGAATCCGTGGAACACGAGCGACATTGCGACGGCGCTGGAGTACGCGCTGACGCTGCCACTGATGGAGCGCGAGTACCGACAGACGAATCTCCATCGGTACGTCAAGACCCACACGGCCAGCTTTTGGGGCAAAAGCTTTTTGTCCGACTTGGAGTACACAGTCTCTCGACCGTCGTCGTCGCGCAAGTTGGTGAAACTACCTACCATGGAAGTGATCAACGCGTACGCACGCAGCAAGCGGCGTATGATTGTACTGGATTATGAAGGCACGTTACTAGAGGAAGCGCACCAGCGCGCGACCATTGCGCCTCCAAAGCCGTACGTCAAGCGCATCATTGAGAGCCTCGCAGCGGACAAACGGAACACTGTGCTGCTGGTGAGTGGCCACGAGCGTGGCGTGATTGGCAGTTGGCTGAATGACCGCCGCATTGGCGTCGTGGCCGAGTCGGGCTACTTTTACCGGCTCCCGTACACGGACGAGTGGGAGATGATGACGGAGGACCACGACCCGTCGTGGAAAAAAGTGGTGCGGCCCATTATGCAGTATTTCACGGAGCGCACACCTGGTAGTTTTATCGAGACCAAGGAAAGTTCATTGACGTGGCACTATGGTGAAACGGATCCGATCTTTGGACCGATGCAGGCGCGTGACATGCAAGTGAATCTGGAAGACGTGCTGTGTTCGTTGCCACTAGAGGTGCTCCAAGGCACCAACAATGTCGAAGTGCGGCTCCAGGGCATCACCAAGACGGTGATTATTGAAGAGCTGCTCAAGATGTACGAGCTCCAACAGCAGACTCAGACGCAGACGCAGGCTCAGACTCAGACGTCGCCTACGGCCACGGGTGTGACGTTTGCGACGCGTTCGCCATCGGCAGCAGGGAATGGCAAATCACCAGCATCATCAGTAGCGACGTCGTCGTTGCCGCCGATCGATTTTGTGTTTTGTGCTGGCAACGGACTGGAAGACGACGATCTGTTTACGTTTTTCCAAGAACACCACGACCACGCGCAGCAAGTGACCACGCGGAATCTGGCAGCGGCGACAACGGCGGCGGCCGCTGCGGCTGCGGCTGCGATGGCGGGGCCGTCGTCTCCGCTGCTCACGTCGCTTCCCCCGGGCGCAGCACGTCCGCCGCCGCCTCCGCCACGGCCATCACCCACTCCGCCCGTGGCGGAGATGCGCAGTCCGCTCAAGGGATCGGCGGCGCTGTCGAAGAAGGCGAACGTGTACACGTGCCACATTGGCGCCAACAAGACGGAGGTACTTTTTAGGAACCCACAGGGATTGATGTGGCGTCGCTGACTGATTCTGATGTGGCAGGCGATGTATTACTTGGAGCGACCGAGTGATCTCTTGCGTGTGCTGCGCTGTACGTGGCACCACCATGTACCTTGGCTCTCTGACTACTGTAGTGACTGACCCACGTGTGACTGTGTGACTGTGTGATTAGCTCTCTCAGCGCAGAGCAGAGAAGGCTACATGGCGCAGGAGATGACGGCGGATGCGACATCGATGGACATGTCCGGGTCGCCGCCACCGGCAACTTCAATGCCCGCACCGTAACCCGGAGCGTAACTTTTGCGTAACCCTTGACAGTTTGGTGGAGCTGCAGCCAATAAAACCCAACAACCGGTTGTTCAACCGTGTGACTTGTGCAGCACAAGTTGTGCTGGGTTGTTGGGTGGGACGTGGATTCGGATCAGAAAAGATCCAAATGTGTTCAGGTTTCCCATGCGGGATTTCGTCAGCGTTCGCCCACGTGTTTACGTAGCCAGCTGGCTTTCGATTGGCTACGAGTGCGGTGACTGAGAGCATATGAGCCAATCAACTGGTCTCAAAACGTTCACAGCGAGTAGGGCAAAACCGGCCATCAATCGCTCCGTCCATCCAAATTTAGCTGAATATCACCTCTCACAGTTTGTAACCAACATCAATGGCCAGCACGGCACTGAACCATCCTTGCCTGAAATCGGTTCTGACAGGTAAATGCGCGTGCCGCCGCCTGGGCTGATGGAAGAATGACGACAACGGAAACTGATTGATGCCCCGATCTTGGTAGAGGTGCACGACTGAAGGAGAGGCGCGTGCCCATTTTCTCCAGGAGGCACCCGCCCATACACTATCGTCGCACCGCCAGAACTGAGGCACGGCGCTATCCATTCTCCATTCTCCATTCTCCATACTCCCATCAAGTCGTCTCTATCCATTCCCCTTCATCCCACCAAGACGATGTGTCCACTGCGCTACATTCTGCTGTTCCTGTCGCTGCTCGTGGCGATGATCGGCCTCTCGCAATCCATGAGTGAGCACGACAAGTTCTCGCAGTTTCCTCAGGTGGAGGAAGAAGAAGAAGAGCAGTACAATGAAGACGGCGAGCTCATCGTCAAGCCTTCGCGCAAGCCACGGTCGAAAGTGCGCACGCTCATTGATATGCTGAATGGCAAGTACCTGTACGACGCCTGGAAGGCCACGCAATTGCGGATCAAGACCGCATGAGAAGGCGTCCGAATTCCCGAATTCCTGAGTGTGAACGTGCGTATATCGCGTGGCGTTTTGAATGGACTCGTGCGGAAATGGCGTGGAGAACATGCGCCATTGTGTGTGTGTTTGTATCCGTGGCACTCTTCCAAGACAAGAGCATTCTCAATCCAGTAGTAGTAGATCCTAGAACGGCGACGCCGTAACCGTGACGATAGTGACGAGAGCTTCTGCGTGGTTTTCATTTATATGAAACGAATATATATTTACGCTTTTTTTCAACTCCCGCATGAACAGTACTACGCAGCTCTATGTATGCTGCTACTTGGTGATGGTTCGATGTCTCTTGCGATGGTCTACTCTGGTCGCTTGCACACGTTGCCCGAGTTCATGATCAGTGGCTGTTCGCCCGACTTCTCCGTGAGTGGCATGAGCTCTTCGTCCTTGCGCATCGCACTCCGCTGAGGATCCGTGAGCTGCACTTCGAACCGAGGCGCTCCCGTTCGCTCATCCAGCGCCTTCTGGCGGCCCTGCACGATGTTGTGCAGCAGCATACTCTCGGCGTCGTCGATGCTCTTGAGCATTTCGTGCAACGTTTCCTCATCTTGCACTTCACGGTTCGCCATAAAGTTTTCACGCAGCGCAATGCGCGCCTGGCCCATGGCGTACACATCGCCACGGAAAGTCTCACGGCTCGCGCGCAGCAAGCGACGGTAGCCGCCCAGCACTTGTGTTCGCAGGCTCATTTTCGTCGATGGTGTTCAGGGAAAATGACAAGCGTGGACCACAGGATTTGCAGGATGACTATGTGATGTTGCTGGAATGTGGTCAGAAAGGATAAGGTGGTCCACACTACGCTATCACAGTAACCCGCGATTGAGTGACATTTGTTGCATGTCACCTGCACACAACTGTGAGTGACATCATCGCCGGCCACGTTGACACGAGGTACTTTGCCCTGTTCGATAGGGTACACTGCAGACTCTGGCGAGGTGTACCTTTCGTCGAGCAGCTCAACTCACTCACCTCTCTCAGTCCAAGAGAAGAGAGAGAAGGACCAATCGTCTCTTTACACACGCCACCATGAGCGACGTTGTTGGTACTGTGCAAGAGTACATTGATGAGATGGTCGACGAACCGCGCGTGATCGTGCTGATCGCGACCGTGCTCGCCGTCGCCGCCGGTGTCTCGTACCTGATCATCCAGTGGATGGAAGGTGCCGCGCCAAAGACGCTCAAGGCGCCGCTGCGCGAAGGCGCCACGCCCAAGACCGTCCACTTGCCGCTGCTGGAGAAAGAAGAGCTGTCGCACGACACGCGTCGCTTCCGGTTCGCGCTGCCCAGCAAGAAGCACGTGCTCGGTCTGCCCGTGGGCCAGCACATCTCGCTGCGCTACACGGACAGTGAAGGTAAGCTCGTGATGCGCTCGTACACGCCCGTGAGCTCGGACGACGTCACAGGCTACGTGGATCTTGTGGTGAAAGTGTACTTCAAGGACGTGCACCCCAAGTTTCCCGAGGGCGGTAAGATGTCGCAGCACCTCGAGAGCCTCGCGATCGGCGACACGATCGAAGTCTCGGGCCCCAAGGGCAAGCTCTCGTACGTGGGCAAGGGCGAGATCCACATCAAGCACCGTCCGCGTGACCTCGAGTCCGAGGTGCGCAAGGCCAAGAAGATCGGCATGATCGCCGGCGGCACGGGCATCACGCCCATGCTCCAGATCATCCGTCGTGCGCTGCAGGACGCCAAGTACGTTGTGTTGGTTTTTGTTGGTTTTTGTTGGCGCCAAAACTAAACTAATATTTTGTTTCCCCGTTCAACAGCGACAAGACCGAGTTTTACTTGTTGTTTGCGAACCAGACCGAGGCCGACATTCTGTGTCGTGAAGAGATCGACGCCATGGCACGCGACCACGCCAATGTCCACGTGTGGTACACGATCGACCGCGACGCGAGCCCGGAGTGGAAGTACTCGGTGGGTTTTGTGAATGCTGAGATGATCCAGGCGCATTTCCCAGCAGCGGCGGCGGATGTCCAAGTCTTCATGTGCGGCCCGCCACCGATGCTCAAGTTTGCTGTGCTGCCGGCGCTTGAAGAGCTGGGCTTTTCGCCCGAACAGCACTTTAGCTTCTAGTCTGAAAACCACGAAAACATGGTTGTTTACACACACTGAAAAATGATAATTGTTGTTGGTTAATACTTTTTCTTGGAAGGCGAGCGTTGCTGTGGCGTGGTGGCTGTGCTGTACCGCGACGCCAGCGCTCCTGCTCCTCCAATTCCTCCTAGTCCTCCTCCTCCTCCTCCTGCTGTCGTTGGTGCAGTGAGCTCTCCGCCGTCGTCCTCGTCGGAATCGTGGAGCTGGTCCTTGGTTTTCTTCTTGGTCGTGCGCTTTTTCTTCTTGTCCTGCGCCAACAGCACTTGGTTGGACGCTCGCTTCACTCGCTCACGACTCAGCGCCTCTTCATTGTCATCCAGCAGCAAACCGCCATTCAACAGCTCGTCCTTGTCCATTTCTTCGCCCGTGAGCTCGCCAGGCAATGGGATTCGCTGGTTGTACGGCCGTGCCAGCAGCATCTCGTTGTCCGTGACGTCAGGAAGTGCACTGGCAGCGGCGGCTGCAGAAGCAGTAGATGACGATGACGATGGTATCACTGTCGATCCCAAGCGAGCGAGGCCTCCGCCGTCTCGTCGCTTCTGCGATGCCACGGCCGCTGCGCCACTGCCAGCGGCTCCTCCGCCCGTAGCTCCTGGTGCAGCTGCACTTGTAGCGACCTTGATCTGGTTCAAGAGCCGTGACAGCGTCATCTCGCTTTCCTGGAGTGCATCCACGATCGTCTCGTCCGTGACAATCACGACTTGGTCATCGTCGCGCACGCTCTCGAGCTTGTCCACGAGATGCTCCACGCCGGCCTTGACACTGATCAGCACCTTGGCCAGTCGCTCGTACTTGAGCTTGGCGCGCTCCAGTTTGGCGGACGCAAGCGCCAGATTTTGTTCGTGGTCGTCGACCATCTTACGGCGGTGGCCGCCACCAGAGCCGCTGTACTTGAGCTCTTCGACACGCGACTTGAGCGCCGCGTGTTCGGCCTGGAGATGCTCGAGCCGTGTTTGGTTTTCCTTGGACAAATTGATCAGATTGTCGGTCGTGCTTTCCTGGCTCACGATCTTTTGGATCACTTCGTTCACGTCGCTCACGCCCGTGGCTTCTTTGATCTTGCGGAACGCGCTTTCGAAAATGTCGATCTTACTGCGGTGTTCCTTGCGCTCTTCGACTACTTGGCCCTGCTGCTTGACCATCACAGCCAGCGACTGCTTGAGATGCCGCTCTTCGTCCATCGACAAATCGCCCGACTCTTTGGCGACCACATCCAGTTTGTGCTTTTCTCGCTTGTCGATGCGATGGCTCATCTCGAGTCGGATCTTGACGTACTGCTGCTTTTCACGGAGCTCCTTGTCGCGGTGGCGCTTTTCCTCTTCGTACTGGCCGCGTGCCTTTTCTAAT
The DNA here is from genome assembly GCA_023336095.1 of Pythium pectinolyticum. Classification (NCBI taxonomy): domain Eukaryota; phylum Oomycota; class Peronosporomycetes; order Pythiales; family Pythiaceae; genus Pythium; species Pythium pectinolyticum. The sequence continues at coordinate 20,137 of JAADWC010000007.1, read as the reverse complement.
TCCAATAAAATCGACTCGCGTGCATGGGTCGCATCCGACGAAAGCAGCACGAGCTCCTCGTAGTCGTGTTCTTTTGCCGCAAGCGCACGTTCCAGCGCCGCGAGTTGGTTATCAAAGCCGATCCGTTCTTCTTTGAGCCGCTTGACGATCTGCTCGTACGTTTTACGGATACTCTGCGCTTCGTTGAACTTGATCATGGCCTTGTCCAGTCGGTTTTCCAGCATGCGGATCTTTCGTGTCTCTGGCGTGTCCTCTAGACTGGGCTTTTTCGACTCGAGTTCCAGGTCTTTGACTTCGTCTTTGAGTTCTTCCAGCAGCGACGACTGCGACTGCACGCGGTGGCGAATCTCATCGTGCTGCTTACGGAGCTTGTTCAATTGGCCGACAGCCTGTGCGATATCATCGCCGCCCGACTCGATGATCGATGCGCCAGCGGAGATCAATGACACGGCATTCCCTCCACCTCCAGCTCCTCCTCCTCCTCCTCCGCCACCTCCACCTCCGCCACTGGATCGCTTGATATCGGCAAGTTGCTTACGCAAGTCGCGGTTCTCGTCTTTGAGCTGGTGGATATAGTCTTTGTTGGCTTGCTTCGTGGACTCGAGGAGATCAATATTGCTTTTCCGGTCCACCTCTGCAATGATCGTTATACGCATACAACAAAGTGTGTCAGTCAACAGAAACCTCTCAGTAGCAATAGACAAAACAACAAAGCAAACTCGTACGCAGTAGCCGCATCTTGTCCCGCAGCCCGACGACTTGCTCTTCCATGCGGTGGTCATACTCCTGCTCCATGCGCTTGAGCGCATTCTCATGCCGCGCCTGCATCTCGCTCTATCAGGATCAATCAGCCAGCGATTGATGGCGAAGGTGATAACCGATTCTCGGTTCAAAGTGCACAAAAAGCCTTTCTTTTTTTGAAGATGCACGCGGCTTCCAATAAGTTCAAATATAGAGACGTACCACAAAAGAACCAAACAAACCGCGGCAATCGCCTGCAATAGCGAACGGACTGTGAAACGGCCATCCATTCTCACTCGCACACTTTCACAAGCCGACGTGACATGGCGATTTCACATCCCTCTCCATTTTGTACAGATGCAGACATGCATGCATGGGATACGCAAGATATAATGTACATTTACGAGCAGCGCAGGCAGCGGAGCTTCGGCAGAAGTTCTACTCCACAAAACACACACAGAACAAAACTCATGAGTTCTTCATCATCAACAGCTACGAGTGGCTGTAGCGATCGCATACCTTGGAGCAACTCGATCTGCGCGCCACTCAACTCGCACCCGTATATGGACAGCGACTCGAGATCTTGCAAAGCTGCAAAGGGCAGCAACAGTTTGTGAGTTCTGAATGCACAACTGAATGTGGGCTTTCATAAAGCAAAGCGCACCGTTGAGATGCCGGAGTGAGACGGCGGAGATGCCCGTGTTTGACAAGTTGAGATGCTTGAGCTCCGTCAATGCGCGTAGGCTCAGCAGTCCCTTGGCGTTGATATTTCTGTGGATACGACGTCAGTGGTTGATTGTCTATGTCTTGGTGCAACTCGTTTAGTACTGCACGTACCTGTTCTGGCTCAAGTTTAGCGTACGTAGCGACTTGATGCGGCAAATGAGCTCTACGCCCCGATCGGTGATCGCTCCGCTGCAAATCTCCAGCTCTTGCAGTTGCGTGAGCCCCGTGAGATGCAAAATTCCATTGTCACTGACACTAGAAGACATGTTAGCTGGCAGAGAAAACATTAAAGCAGTAATCTCCTTCCTTACCTTGTTCCAAAAAGATCGAGCCGACGCAGTTTTGTCAGACCGGAGACGTTGCTCAGCGATCGGTTCGTGATACCGCTAGTGTCCATTCGAAGCGACTCCAGCTCCAGTAAATCCCTCAGTCCTTCAGTTCCGGCATCGCTAATCTCCGTGTGGGAGATGTCTAGTTCCACAAGACCGCGCACGCCCTTACAAATCTGGAGCAGTGCACTGTCGGTCAGTGCGGTTTCGGCCAGTGAGAGCTTTTTCAGCTTTGTCAGCTTGCTGATGAACTCGAATCCCCTGATGGATGTACACAAAAACACAAAGTAAATGAGACATTGGCCCAACAGCAACCAGCGAGGAGTTACAAAAGCTCGTACCTCTTCACAATCCGGCATGCCTTTACATCCAACTCGACTAGATGCTCCATGCTCTTGAACACGATGGCGTCAGCCTCCGCAAAAGCCGTGCGGGCGAGCAGCAGCACACGCATATCCCTCCACTCTGCACGGAGTGAGCCGACTTCTTCACAGTGGCGAGCATCAAAATACTGCAACGACTGAAGCGACGCCAGCCGCTCGATGCCGGGATCACCAATTTGCCGACAGCCTCTCACAATCAACGTCGTGAGCGAGACCACGTGGCCGAAATGAGCCAGTGCGACGTCACTAGCGATCATATCCAAGCCACAGATCAGTTGATTCAATACTCTACAGCCATAAGATTTGATAAACACGTACGTGATTCGGCAGTGCGCGACGTCCAAGTGGCGCAGTGTCGGGAACGCCAACTCGATATCTTCAAACGCCTCGTCCGTGAGCTTGGAACAGCGACTGAGCACGAGCGTCTCCATCTTGGAGAGGCTCATTAGACACTTAAAGCCTTCGTCCGTCATTCGCGTGCAGCCACTCTACCACAACAACAGCAACCACGCATTAGACGATTCCGCCCATTATAACCGCAAATAAAAAAATACAGATACGCAGCTCACCAAATCCAAGCTTTTCAGACGAAAGAGCCGCCGCAGTGCCAGTAGACTGCGGTCGTCAATGTTGCGGCAGCCAGCCAAATTCAATGTCGTCAGCCGCGAGGAGCTCTGCAGGATATCCGGGACGCTCTTGCTGAGTTTGACACAGTCTTGGAACGACGCCGACGTCAAATTCGGGAGCTCATCCACTTGAAGCCAGCGGTCCGAGCCAAGCGATTCGAGGTTCGCGCAGTTGGAGAAGTCGACGCTCTTGATGTACTGCAGCGGCGCCAGTGCGATCTCGTCAAACCACGTGCTGTCCACGTCCAGTTGGTTTGCGAGGTTCCATTCCTGGAACAAAAAGCGAGCCAGCAAGCGGAAATGCGATCGCGTGAGTGCGTCGTGAAGTCGTAGATGGCTCACCACGGCACTGGCGACTTCCGACGGCATGCTTGTCGTCCGTAAATGCGAGGCAAAGCCGTCGGGATCCGTCACGAGACTAGCACACACGCGACGTACGCACAATTCCACTAGCGACAGCGGTGCCCACGTGGCGTCGCTGTCGTTTTTGGCACAGTAATCGCCCACGAGTCCTTCGGGAACCACATCCAGTAGCTTATTCTTGCGTGGTTGTTTGCTGCTGTTCGCCGTTTTTCTCTTGTTCTTGTTGGTGGTGGTACTGCTGTTGGTAGTACTGTTGTGTGGACGTCTGGCTGGCGCTTTGGTGGCAAAGGGAAACGGAAACGACACGTAGTTGGCGAGCGAATGGTTCATACTGGCAGACTGGCGGCTTGGCAGACGAGCGCGTGGGCGTGAGTGGGAGTGTGGATGTGGCGGCAGTGAGCGCTGTCTGAGCGTGGCGTGCGTTCGCCCTGAAGAACTGGAGACGACCACGGGTGAAGATGATGATGACGGTGAAGATGAGGATGATGCGGCGGTGGTGGCGTTGATTCCGCCACGACGCAGCTGCGTGGATGCGGAGCCGACGACAGAGGAGGAAAAGCGCAGCACGTCTTCTTCAAATGCGGCTTGCTGGCAGCGACAGCACGCCGCGCCCATGGAGATTCTGTATCGTCCACCTCCTTTTCTCCCACAGAGAAACTCGAATGCTTCTCTGTGCTGTGGATATGTTGCCGTTGGACGGACGTCACTGTGTGGGGGAAGCGACGCGAGCGAAAAGAACCAACAAAAAATGGAAAGATAACGCTTGGAAAAAATTACGATTGATCGATCGATGGGAGAAAAGAAAAGAAAACGGAAAAGAAAAAAGGAAAGGAAAAAGATGGATACCTTTCGCCCAATTCCACCCTTGACTTCAACAAGACAGTTGGCTGAGGATAAAATCAAGAAGGGTTATGCATTATGAAAGGTTTGTGTGAATCAGTGAAGTTGAAGTGGTGTATTCTTCTCATAAAGTCTGACAGGCCGATAGCACTGCTGTGGTGCGATTAGGTACGAAGTTGGTTGCACTTGCGTTGCAGAAACAAGAAACCACAAGAAAGCAAGCATCATGCCGCAAGCGCTGCTCGTCTCGACGCCCTTCGGCGTCGGCTCGCTACCCCTGGACACCATCGCCGCCGCTGACCACACGCCTACTCACTCGAGAGGCAGTGAAGAAGAACGTGAAGGATTCACGCGAGTCCTCTTTCCATGGGGACATGCGTATTTGCACAAGACTCAGATCGCGGAAGCGCCCGAGTTTACTTTCTATGCGATCAGCAAGGGCACACGGATCAAGTTCGCGCTCGCATTTCCACTCACCGGTCTTGCACAGGAACTGATCGAGTTGGTGAGAACTAAACTGCAGCTTGACGAAGACGTGGCCGTGTCGTTGGTGCAGACTGACTCGGTGAAGAAGCATGACCTCCAACCGGAGAAGACGCTGGGCGACTGCATGATTGGCAGCGGACCTCAGCATCCCATCCTCGTGCTCCAGGCGCCACTGATCCGCTTCGACGTAAAGAAGTGTTCGTTCTACATTCTCCTCCAAGAGAAATACTCGGCTGCGGTCCAGATTGCCAAGGGATTTGGCTCGATTGTGGGCAACGCGGAGTTGACGATCGGTGTCAAGTACTGGGAAGTCAAGCTCGAAAGTGCGCGCGGTGGTGACGGTGTCTTCATCGGCGTTGGCTCGGCAGACGTGCCGTTGAACGGGAGCATCCTGAGTCGAGGCATCTTTTGGGGTATTTCCTGCGCAACTGGCCACAAGATCCACGACACGATCGATTACTACACTGAACCATTCCGAGATGGAGATGTCGTCGGTGTCCTGTTGGACATGGAGCGTGGTAATCTCACGTTTTACAAGAACGGCCGCAGTCTCGGCGTCGCGTTCAGCCACATCCAGGCGAAACGGCTTTGTCCCGTTTTCTCCCTGACATTCATGGGCCACAAGATCAAGTTGCTGTCCGCCGCAGCAGCTCCATTGAGCTAATCGCGATGAATCGACCCAAGCAAGTCAAGTTCGTCTCCGTTCTCAACCTCAGCAAAATAGCGTATATTTATCGCCGGTAGAGACCCATTTACCGGAATAACCGCAAACAACTTCAATTCCTCTCCCGTTGTCGTAATTGGCAAATCGCAAATCAAGATACACTGCTGTAGCCAATCAAAGTGCCCAAACACAACCAACGTTTCAACGATCTCATCGCTGATTGGATGATTGCGTCGCATACATAAATCCCGTCAACATCGAATGTGCCATCTAATCGCTGAGGTTGTTTCTCAGTTTCCATGAGAAAAACCTCACCCATCGTGGCAGAGACCGTCCCATTTCGGCATCTGCCTGCAAGAACGTCGACGAAAAGCCAACAACAAAGGACCTCGCGGCTTGTGTCATGCTTCCACGGCTTCGATGCGCTCACTTCTCAATCTCCAGAGCCTCTCGAAGCGACACCAACTCGTGCGCCAAGAGAATCCAGTCGTTGTTGTTTCACGTCCGATCCAGCAGCTCCGTCAGCAACATGGCCGACAACCAGAACGAACACAGCACGCCAGTCGCGACTTTCGCGGCGGGCTGCTTTTGGGGCGTGGAGCTCGCGTTCCAGCGTGTCGCCGGTGTGACCAAGACCGCCGTTGGCTACAGCAACGGCCACAAGGAGAGCCCATCGTACAAGGAGGTGTGCACGGGCACGACCGGCCACGCTGAGGCGATCCGCATCGAGTACGATGACAAGATCGTCAAGTACGGTGATCTGCTTAACCTGTTCTGGACCATCCACAACCCAACGACGCTCAACCGCCAGAAGGGTGACATTGGCACGCAGTACCGCTCGGCCGTCTTCTACCACAACGAAGACCAGAAGAAGGAGGCGCTCGCGTCGCTGGAGGAACAGCAGAAGCTGCGTACGGAACAGATTGTGACCCAGATTGAGCCAGCAGCCCACTTTTGGCCAGCGGAGGAGTACCACCAGCAGTACCTTGAGAAGGGCGGCCAGTGCGCGGACAAGGGCGCCACGGAGAACATCCGCTGCTACGGATAGATGTATCTTGTGTGAGCATTGTGTATAGAATTCCCCATAGTGACGGGCCTTGTTGACGCATGATTTGCAAGAGTCTTCCATTCCCAAGAGGAAGTGCAAGATCTTGCGCATGCCTCGCGATGCCTTGAACCAAAATAATGATAAAAAATGAACTCCCAATTGCTACTGCACACAACTAGTACTTCGAAGTATTATACTGTACTACCCTGGTCTACAGTAAATGGTCGGAGTTCCGACAAGGTTGTACTAAGGCCATATTACTGGTGACTGTGTGCGTCGTCTCAACGGACGACGTGGTATTGAAGCTGAGCAAGTCAATGTGTGCCTGTGACTTTTTCAACAAGCTTCTGGAAACCGCGGCTCGTGACACGCTTGCTCGCGGAGAGCACACGATTGGCTAGCTTTTCATCCTGCCAGTCCTTCCAGATCCCATACTGCATGGTCTGCGCGTGCTTCTGCGCGGCTTCCAATTGCTGCAGGCGCTGGATCAATGGCTCTGCCGCACTGGAGCTACTGCCATCGACGTACTTGTCCAGATTCTCAGGCAGACACTCGGCTAAACCCTTGGAGACGAGCTCGTGCGCGAGGTCCTTGTCAAACGGAAGCTAGACAAAACCATAAAAAACAATGTCAGTCGAGAACGATGTACTGGTCCTCCCTCATCCACGGGGATGTACTGGATGTACTAACTTTTCGGATGGAGATCGTGCAGGTCGCAATCGGTTCTTGGCCCTCCACTTCTACGTTCATTCTGGATTTCCCTCCAGTCAGTTGTCGTTTCTCCAATAATCTTTACTGCAAAACAACTCACCGATGCATGGGACGTAGCGTCATGTAGCGATGCGAGGACACTAAATTCGACCAGATCCACTCCTGCGCGGACTCGTCCACTTGGATGCCAAACGCTCGCACGGCGATCAATGGCTGCGGCGTGTCCGTCGTGGTGCTTGGCAGTGTGTCTTGCAGCAGCACACGTCGCAGGAATGGTGTGTGGTAGACATAAAACAGATTCGGATCTTGTTCGCATTGCCGTACCATTCGCACTCGAATGGCCTTGCGCTGGCGAAAGTAATGCGTTGGGATGTCGTTCACGTGGTTGAAGCGGCCGAGCTTTGATCAATCAAAAACACGAATGTCAGATCATACGCAACGTGTGTTCACCCTCATGTCCCTCATAGATCCGACGCACTCACCACACCACTCAAGCTCACGGCAGCATACGCTGAGCCAGCCATGAGGAGAACGCAGCCCACGCGCACGAGCGACAGATTTGAGTCGACGGCGTGCTGCACATCCACAACGTGGCGCCCGAGCGTCGAACGCCAATTCTCGGGCTCATTGCGGGTCTCCAATGGCTCTGACTCCAGATCCGCAGCAGTGAAAGTGATATCCCGTGCTTGTGGCTGCTGGTGTCCATCGCGTGGCTCGTACAAATCGTCCGGCGCCACCATATTCCGCGGCGTTCTCGTGTGTCTGTGTTGATGTCCGTGTCGTCATTCGTGTGCGTGTTGATGTCGCTGGCCGAAAGCGTACCTTCATGCAACATTCTTATCACCTTAATGTTCAAGCGACATTTTGTGCAACATTACCACATTTCCTTCAAGCAACATCCGTGGAAAGTGCACTCTTCGACGATCGCGCCGTTTCAACGTCGAGAACAAAACAAGGAGAGCTTCTTGAGGCTTATTCCAACGAGTCTGCTCGCTGCAAGACGAAGTGACTGCTGGGCTTCTGTGAAGTGATCTATTCACCCCCAACTGTAGTCGCTTGGCGCCCTTCACCGTCGAGTTGCACTGCTGGTTAGTCCGTCAAGTCAAGAGCTCCACCAAATCCAACAGCAACACAGTGAACCAGCATGCGCCGCTTTGACGATTCGTGGGTCGTGGACCGCACCATGTTCGAGTACGTCAACCAGGTGCGTTGTGCTCCCTTACTCTGCCACGGGTAGCTGTTGATCTTATCCATGTTCTCTTCTCTACGCGACTGTAGGGCGGCTGTAGCTGCTGCGGCGTGACGCACCAGATCATGGACGTGGCCATGTTTGCCAGCCAGTGCTCCGACTGGGGTACGCATATCCAACAGCGCTTGCCTTGTGTATACATGGGGCTCAATCTCACGGGCTGGTTGGATCCACACAGAGTCGGACGATGAAAAGAAAGAACAGTTCTCGCCGTGGCCGTCGTTCATCCACGAAGAGATCCTCACCGAGCGCGCGCGGCTCCGCGTGGTCATGAAGGCCGACATGAAGCACTACAAGGCGTTCATAGACACCCATCTCAAAGAGTTCTCGGCCTGGTGGAGCTCCCAGAGCGACGCCAGTAAGAGTCGGTACGTTACGATCAAATTTGCACCGTGGAGCTATTCAAATGGGGAGCTCATCTCCGTATTTGTCTCTCTGTGTGTACAGTATCTTTCAGGCGCCAGATGAAGATGTGATGGAGTTTTTCCGTACCCACGCGCGCGTCAAGGGCTCTTACGAGATCGTACGACTGTTAGGTTCTCGCCCATGGAAAATCCTAGTCTCGGCACCTGACGACTGGACGTGTGGATGGATCTAGGTTCTCTGTGCCGTGCTGGAGCAGCTGCGCCACTTCAAGGACACGCAGTACAAGGACGCGCGCACGCCCGCCGAGTCCACGTTTGAGTCGGTGCTGCAGCACCAGCGCGAGTGCTTCACTGTAGCGTCCAGCTACCAGAGCTCCGCCACGGGCGCCGCCAACTTTGTGGACATGCTGCGCGTGCTGGGCGGACCCAAGCTACTTCCCATGCGACAGAGTGCGATCTCCTGCCTTCTTTAACCCTCAGTCTAGTCCACTGTATAGGTAGCCCCTCTAATTGTCTGAATGTGTGTATGGGGTTTGTTTCAATAGCGCAAGACCCGGCGGAAAACAACAAGTTTGAAAAAGAAACGGCCGAGAGCGTCGCGAATGTGCAGAGCTTCCGCTCGGACCGGCGACTGCTGCGGCTCGTGATCTTGCGCACGTTTGCTGACGTGTCGATGCGCAAGTTCTTGCGGGAGACGGGCCGTGGCGCTGCCATTAGTGAGGCCACAAACAATGAGAAAGGCGGCGTGGACGTCGATATGGAGGAAGAGCACGAAGCAGAGGAAGATGAAGATAACCAGCGCCTGGGCGAGTAACCTACGCTCGCACCTCCAGAACAAATTCCGCAAATTGTTCTCGTATATAAAACACACAACCAACCCACACCCACCGTATCGTACACCTTAGGCCGTTGCCTGGACGTTCACGCTTTCGTTCTTGGCGGCGTAGTACTTGCGGCTGTCTTCAAAGTATCCGTTCGGGTGGTTGATCATCACGTCGGGATCGCAACTCGGGTGCGTGGCTTCAAAGTGCTTTTTACACGCCACTTGGTAGTGGCGTCCTTGCACGAGCGACAGGATCTCCTGCTTGTCGGGCTCGGAGATGCCCTGCAGCGCCTTGCGCAAGTGCTCTTCTTCGTAGTGGCGGAACGGACAGCCGTGGTACTCGCCGGCTTTTGGTGGTTCGCCCGTGATGATGCGCATGCAGTTGGCGGGTGCGTAGTCCTTGCGCTTGCCTTCTTTACCATAGTTGTGGCGAATGTTGTACGAGTACTTTTTGTTAAAGTCGTCCACCGAAAGCTTCTTGCAAAACTCGGAGCGCCAGTACAAGATCGCATCTTCAAGCTGGAGACCCGTGCCCTTGAGAAAGAGTCCGTACTGCTGGCGACCGGCAAACTTGAGATGGTGCTGCACCTTGAGCGCCTTGTGGAGCGTCTTCATACACAGCGGCATGGACGTGGCCGCGAGTCCGTCAATCATATCCGGTGTAATGTGCTGATCGCTGCCCATATTGGCCGACTGTGTGGAGTAGTCGGCGTCAATGTGGTGCTTGGCGAGGTTGGACAGCACGGGAGCCAGTCGCTCGTCCTTGCTGATCACGGAGCGGTTGTACTTGCGGAACGCCGACGACAGTTGCTTGGAGAGCTGCACGATCATCATGGCCCGTTGTTCTGTGAGTTAGATCTGTAATATAACCATACTATCCAGGAGATCAAGAAACAAGAACGTACGTTGGCTCGGAATGCAGCGTAGAGAAGCGAGACAACGTGGTCAAATGGCACGTAGGCGACACCTCCTTCCAGAAACACTCGGCGCGTGCCCACGAGATCGATGGCTTCTGTGAACGGCACTTTAAAGTACGCTGGCAGTGGCGCCAGCCGAAGTTTCCGGTCGATCAGCTGCGCGTCCCGCACGGCCTTGAGCTGCGACTGGTGGGTTTCGATTTCTTTTGCAGTCGCCTCGTCGTACGAGATGCCGTTCTGCTTCATGAACAAGAGCTTCTCCTCACGCGTCATCTTGTCTAAACGATAGCGAAACAGAGCGCTTTCCTGCGACAGGAACCAGCGACGCAGCTCTTCACTTTGGCAAAACGCCATGCGCAAAAAGAAATGCGAGAGCACGTCTTTGACCTGATATACAAAATAGATAATCGGCATTCAGAACAATCATCATTCACAAATGAATGATCTCTGTGCTTGCACGTACCGCATCTGACTCGGCTCGCTTGGAATGGTGGCCTGGACCACCCGCGCGCAACGGCATGTGCTTGTTGATCACTTTGTCCAGTTTGCCTTCCTTGTCTTTAGGCGCGACGGCGCGCAAGCGGTGGTTCTCCACGGCTTTCAGTACTAGTATACCACAGATATCAATCATTAGATACACAGGAGATAGAGCCCAAGTGTGTGCTAGTATTGCGCACCATGCAGACGATCAATGGCGTATTCTTCAAACTCCTCGAGCGACACTTCGACCAGCGGCGCGTCGTTATACATGGACAGCGTTGGCGCACTCGTGGCGCGCTGCTCATGGAGCTCACGGCGGCGCTGGTTACCGACGTTCAACATGGCTGCCCCTTCCGTTTAATTCACGTTAGCTCTGGTCGCGTATCCCGGCGGTGGTGTCCGGTCTTTTTGCGCTTGTGAATGGCGCCGCTCGCAATTTGCGTTGGCGCCAAAAAGTGGGCGGGGACAACGTTAGGTTCGGTTCACTTGAAACGCACATATCACAAAGTTCGCATCCATGCTTAGGTACGCTTACGAGAGAGATGACCTATCCAGTCTCCTGGATCTCAACACCGCAAAAAAGGAGAGGCGACATGTCAATGTTGAAGTGGCTGTTTCCCCACGAAGGAGAAAAAAAACTAAACGTGGAGAAACCGAGGAAGCGGAAACGGCTCCCCATATATATTGCCGGGCAAAGCAACGCGACTTACCACGGAAGAACCACAAGGCTTCTGTGCCAAGAGCTCAGCTGCTGATCATCATCTCCATCCGTCAGCTGCGATAATGGACACGACCACCAGCGGCGCCGTAGCGAATGCGCACGATGTGAACCTGCGACGCGTGGTCCAGGACAAGCTGCTGCTCAAGATGCTCAGGCACGTGACGCAACTCACGCGCGGCTGGGTCGTGCTGGTCGTGGACGACTACACCACGCGCATCCTCACGTACGCCGTGCGCATGAGCGATCTCACGGACTGCGGCGTCTCGATCATCGAGCGGCTTGAGCTCGCACGCCAGCCATTTCCGGAAATGAATGTCGTGTACTTCATTCGCCCCACTGCGGAAAACATTCGCAAAGTCGCAGCGGATTTCAGTGTGCCCGAGAAACCGAAATACAACGACGCGTATTTGTACTTTCTGAGCCACGCCGACGACGCCGTGCTCGAGGAGCTCAAGAACGCGCAGGGGCTACTCCCACGGCTCAAGGCGCTCCAGGAAGTCCATACCGACTTTTTGGCACTCGAGAAATGCGCTTTTTCGCTGGATATGCCCGACGTTTTCCACCAATTGTACTCGCCAGCAGTCAAGAAAGACGATGCGATCCTCACCGAGATCTGTAATCGGCTCGTGTCCGTGTGCGCGACGCTGGAAGAGTACCCGTATGTGCGGTACAAGGCCGACCAGCCACGCATGGAGAAGCTGGCGCAAATGTTTCAGTCCAAGATGAACGAGTTTGTCGCCAAGAACGACGCATTCACGTACGCAGCGAGTCGTGGCACGCTGTTTTTCATTGACCGCGGCCAGGATCTTGTGGCACCGATGATGCACGAAAGTACGTTCCAGGCGATGATCTACGATCTGATTGATGTGGAAGAAGAACAGATCACGTACCCGGCCGAGACCAACTCCGGTACGGTCATGAAGACGGCGTTCTTGAATGAAAACGACAAGTTTTGGATCGAGTACCGCCACACGCACATCGCCAAGGTGAGTGAAGAGATCAGCAAGCGCATGGCGCAGCTCTCGGCGTCAAATGCCGGAACGTCTTTGGGAAAAGGCAAAAGTACCGACTTGAGGTCCATGGCGGCGGCGCTGCGGGAGCTGCCCGAGTACCGTGAGATGCTGGGCAAGCTCTCGCAGCACTTGTGGATCGCTGGTAAAGCGATGGAGCTCTTCACCAAGTCGAGTTTACTGGAGGCCTCGAATATCGAACAGACCATGGCGACCGGTGTGGACGAGTCGGGCAAGAAGATCAAGCACAGCACACTGGGCAAGCAACTGGAGGACTTGTTCAAGGACCCAAAGCTGGGCGAAGCCGACCGATTCCGAGTCGCCGTGGTGTTTTCACTCACACAGGACACGATGAAAGAACAAGAAAAGAAAAAGCTCGTGCAGACGGCGAATCTGTCGAAGAAGTACGAGTGGGCGATGAACAATTTGCTCCACGTCGCAGGTGGTGGGCTGTACAAGCAGAACGGCAACAGTAGCTTGACGGCTGAGGAGATCAAAGAGGCGGCAAAGAAAGCCGAAGTGGTCGAGTACTCGAATGCGCGCCACGAGCCGCGGATCAAAAACATTCTGGAGCGAGCGCTCAAGAACACGTTGAACGAACACGAGTACCCGTACATTATCGCCCCACCGCTGGCGTCGTCGTCGGCGAATATGGGCGACACGAAAAAGCCAGGACCGATCTCACTGCGAAAGTACGTATTTGTTTTTGTTACTGTGGATGGAGGTGACGGCTGATTTAAATTTACGGCGTGTTGGGATGAACATGAACTAGGAAAGCGCAGGCAAAACCTGGCAAGACGGAGGCTACGACAGGAGTACGATTCCATCATGATCAGAGGAGATGCGGCAGTCATCTAACCGTGGTTATTCGATGTCTAATAGGAGAAAGATGGCTTCTCGGGTGAGAAGATGCTCGTGTTTGTGTGCGGTGGAGCGACCTACGCAGAGGTAGGACGGTGGAATAGCCACTCTTGGCATTGGCGAATGTGTTTCTAACTATCATTCGCTGACTGTCGCCTTGCAGCTACGCAGCATTTACGAGCTACGGCAGTCAGAGAAGCGCGACGTGATCATCGGAGCCACGTCGTATATCAAGCCCAAGGCGTTTATCGAAGCGCTTTCGATGCTTCACGAAGCTAACCCCACGCCAACACCACCGTCAGTGTACGTGTAGCTCCTGGATCGGAAAAGCTACTGCAGTTGATTCCAATTTCTGACGTCGGTTGTGTCTACAGTGGCCGTGGTGCCGACGTGACGCCACTGAGCAATTCCGAGATCCACGTGCAGATCGAAAGCCAGAGCAAGCCGCTGATTGATAGCGCAGGTGCTGCTGCTGGTGCTAGTGCTGGTGCTGCCATGGGCAATGGTGGTGGCAGCGGCTCCAAGACGTCGTCGTTTAGCACAGCGCCAACTGTGACAGCTGCCAAGTGACGAGATCCAAAATTTGCATCTTCAACTTTGGTGGTCGACCGTACTGGCGATCTTCGATAAAGTACGCATCAAAAATTCAACTCTGGTTTTCTGGTGCGTGAGACCTGTTTCACTTGGTTTTTGTATGGTCAACTGATTTAATCAGGTGTTGTGGTGTTTAAAACACGGGTTCTTTTTTACAAAAGGCGTTGTGTTGCCTTTGTTGGGAATCAAAATGCATTGATACGTGGCCTATCAAAGGGACACAGACAACGAGATTTGACTCGAAGGGGGACTAAAACACTGAAGAGCTCCAGGTCTAAAAGAACGGAACAAGAAAGAAGAGATCATGGTGCAAGTGCGAACGATCGTGCGTGCGCTGCTCGTCGCGGTGATTACTGTGAGCGCTAGTACTACCAGTGTGTATGCGGAGGATGCCGCGTCTCAGACTGAGGTCGTTGAGCTCGACGAAAAGTCGTGTATGGCTCCGGACGTCGTGACGCGCATGGAGACCAAGCTCGAGTCGCTGGAGAAGGAGCGAGCGCAGTGGGAGAGCCAATTCGTGGGCGCTGCGGGCAAGTGGAAGAGCGAGAAGATGCTGCTGGAAGACCAGCTCGCGCAGCAGCAGGCGATCCAGGAGAAAGCGACCACGGATCTCCAAAAGGTGCAGCACGAAGCCGCGACCAGCGTCGCTGCGCTGCAGCAAAAGCTTCGTGAAAGCGAACAGCAGCACGCGAATGCGATTGAGGAGCTCAAGACGGAGACCCAGTCGCTGCTGGAGACCGTCGAGGAGCTCAAGACGCAATTGGCGACCCAGAAGCAGTCGCTGGGAAAGAAAGATACGGAGATCGCAGAGTCGCGCACCAAGCTGCTCAAGTTTGCGGACCAAGTGAAGGCGCTGGAGCGCGATGTCGCCAAGTCGCGTAAGAAGAACGAGGCGCTGCGTGTCGAGCTGGCGGATATGGGCGAGAAACTCACGATCTCGTCGCTGCTTTCGTCCTACTACGACGAAGGCGTGGAGCTTGCTGGTGACGCGCTGAATGCGTTGCGTGTGCAGCTCGACTCGGCCCAGCAGGGCACAGCGGGCGTCACCCAGGCACTGGAGGCGCTGGAGAGCTACAAGGTGTCGGTGTGCGCGACGACCGACAAGCTGTACGCCGAGCACCTCGCGGCGACGCTTGATCCGATCATCGCGGACTTGCGCAAAGCTGCCGATCCGCATGTCAAAAAGTACCAGCCCGTGGTCGAGGCCAAGTACAAGAAGATCAAGCGCACGGCGCTCAAGAGCTACAACCAGACGCTCAAGCGCGCTCGCGCAGCGCGTGCCGATGCGATTGCGCTGCTCAAGCAGCAGAACGAACAGCTCGCGCCGTACGCGCAGCAGATCGTGGACGGCTCTTTGTTTGTGCTGGCGGCTCCGTTTGTGTTGCTGCTCGTGCGGCTCGTGCTCTCGCTGACGTGGACTATCGTGCGCACGTTGTTGTGTATCGTGACGTTGGGCTTTTGCTGCGGCGCGTGCGCGAAGAAGCGATCCAAGCCCAAGCGCAAGGCCTCGCGCAAGGCGATGCCGTCATCACCGCAGCCAGCGGCGGCGGCCGCGTCGACCAGCACGACGAGATCTGGTAATGGGAAGAAGTCGCCCTCGTCGTCCAACAACGGCAGCAACAACAGCAGCAACGGAGGCAAACGCTCGGGCAACAAAAAGCAAAAGTAAACAAGATCGTACTACGTCGTACTAGGAATCATGTTGTTCGCGTAGACACGTGCAAGTGAATCATCTTCATTTCTTTTCTTCAGCTTAGTGGCCATCCAGATAACTGTAAATGCGTTTATGGTGGAATCATGACAATGGATTACACGTATGCATCCGTGTCGCCTTCGTTTGATAGCAGCGCGCCACGCAGCACAAACGCGCGATCGCTAGCGTGAGGGAGCAAAGGCGTGAGTGCTGTGTGCCAGTCGAGCTGCTCGTCGATCCGCGTGATCGCGTGTCCATTCCATTGGAATTCCAGCTCGTTCGGACACGTGATCTCGCCACCCAGGAGGTCCTGAGTGAGCGAGGGGATGCGAAGAACGTGCGGGAAGACACGTTGGATCGTAGAGTCTACGATCTGCAAGTCGTACGTCAGCTGAACACACACAGAGACTGTGGATCCGTCGATCGTTTGCGGTGGTGACACCGCCACTGCGCGCACACCGAGCACTGCAAAGCGAGACCACACCGCCCGCCATCGCTGTTCAATCACGGTGTGGCCGCCACTGCGTCCACAGCTCACGCTGGGCGACACAAAACGATCCAAAAACACCCGCAACGGCGATTGCCAGTCCTTAGAATCGATGCTGTTCGTCAACGCTGCAACGTACTGGTCCACAATGGCCAAATAATCTCTGAAGGAGCTCAATTCCCGTCGTGGCGGAGCTGCAGTCAATGACTCTTGACGGTCGTACTGTGCGTCATTGTACTGGAGAGTTGGTCGCTCTCGACGCGGCAGTCGGTGGTCAGTAGACAAGGGACGGTTGTCGACGTCATTGTCCTCGGCCCGGATCGTGCTATGTTCGCCTATCCGTGCTTGACCCAGCAGCTCCGCCACGTCATCGGGATTCATCAGCACACTACTGAATGCCGCCACAAAGTCAGCGTCCGGCTCGTACCGACAGATCCGATCTCGACTGTTAAACTGGAACACCAGCGCCGTTGGCACCGCCACGGTGGCGCCAATGAGCCGCGCCAATAGCCACTCGTTGCCCTCCACGTGTGGGAACATGGCCACCACCGACTCTCTCAGGATCTGGATCCGCCATGTGCCCGTGGTCTTGATCATTACATTGTCGTCGTCCAGCTCCATAATCTCAAACTGGTCCATTTCCATCGCGATGAACCGCCACACGAGACAGTACCGTCGGATCTGCTCGATCATAAACTCGACACCGCAATTGCCGCCACCGAAATCGATTTCTGGATCAATCACGCTGACCAAAAACTCGCGCCGTTCGCCCGTCGTGATCACGTGGCGTTTTGCCCAGTGTTGCTGTTGCTGTCGCTGTCGCTGGACGGGAAATCCTTGGCGGAAAAGACGAAGAAATTCACGAACGGTCTGCATGAGCGATCCCGTGGGCGATTGGCGACGCTGAAGCGAGCGCGACTGGAGCAATTCGCGCGCTGTGAGGAGCTGCTGGATTTCTTGGTTGAGACTCTGGATATCCAGGGTGAGATTGAAATCCACGGACCGTTCCTTGGTCACCGACTGAAACGGCCCCCAGCCTTTGCGTTTGCGTTTGGCTTTCGGTTTACGATGCTGGCTGGTGAATCCGCTGCTGGGCGTCGTCGTCGTTGCCGCCGCAGTCGCTGCCGCCGCCGTTGAAGCCACTGGTGCCACATGACAGGTAGAAGGCGGTTTCGGTGGATTTTGCAGTGCTCTGGATGGCTCCATTCACTGGATAGTGCTGGAAGATGTTGATCTCTGGATGCCGTTGCTGGATTTGATTTGCGCTCCAAAACGATTCCAACAGAAATGGGGTTTTAGCACCGTGTATTTTGGAGACAAAATCCCCGTTTTATACCCAAAAGATGAAATTTGGCCCAAATTTCGCAAATTCATTGAGATCGTCATCGCCAAACAAATACGCACAGGTCACTGATTGGCTGAAATTCATTGATCTGCTGAGAAAGTGGCTACAAAAACGAAAGAGGAAGTGGCTACAGAAACGATTGACACTCCACCACCGAATGCTTCAAGCTTGAATGTGTCTTCTCTCAATAGCTTCAATGAAATGGTACTGTACACAGCTTTGTCGACTATAATACCTTCGTAGATTTCCATGGAATCATTTGCCCCAGCGGTCCGTTGTCGGGCTATTAGAGAATGGGTGATGTGCGATACTTCGAAGTCCAGCAATGCACGCACAACGCAGTACTTCAGTCAGCACACATGTGGAATTGAAATCTGTGTAACACTATGATGAAAATGAGATGCGTCGGTTAGTGTTGTTGAGACGAAACGGGCTTTCACAGGTTTATCACGAGCAGTGTGGACTGGAATTTTGCATGTCTGTGATAACCGCAACGCTCGACAAACCTGACTGCCGCGTCATCCGTGGCGACGATCCGAACTCCCGGTGCTCGTCGGATGATTCATGGAGCGCATGGCCGACTATATCGTGATCCCCCAGCGCAAATCCACGCGCGTGCAGCACGGTGTTGCCTTGGCTTGTGTCGTTTCAATAATCGACTTCCTCGATCGAGGTATTCTCTGGCAGCACCGTACCAAGCGTACTGTGCTCGCCAATGGCCGATTGTCCCAGCAGCTCGGCCACGTCGGCCACGTCATCCAGCACCGTACTGAATGCTGCTACAAAGTCGCCGTCCGGTTGGTAGCCGCAGATACGCGACTCACGGTTGAAGTAGATACGAATAGTCGATGGGACAGCAGCTCGCGCCCCAACGAGCTTTGCCGTGAGCCGCTCGTTGCCCACAGCCGACGGAAAGAAGCCCGCGATCGTCTCTTTCTCGATCTGGAGATGCAGTGTGCCTGAAGCCACGATTACTACGTTGTCGTCGTCCAACACAATGATCTCGAACGAGGTCATATCCATCTCAAACGACGGCGAGAGCTGCGCGTACTGCCGGAACTGGTCGACCATGAAGCTGACGCCGTATTTTTCACTGCCAATATGTACGTCGTGCTCGAAAATATTGTACAAGAACGCAAGCGGCTCGCCTGTCGTGACCACGTGGCGCTGGCCGTACCGATCTCGTTCGACAGGAAAGCCATGGCGGAACCGGCGCAAGTACTCTTGCACAATCTGCATTAATGATCCCGTGGGCGTGTGTCTCAGTTGCAGTACACGCGACTGAAGCAAATCACGGCGTGTTGTGAGCTGCTGGATTTCTTGTTTGAGACTCTGGATATCCAGTGTGAGATTGAAATCCACGGAGCGCTCCTTGATCACCGACTGGAACGGACCCCAGCCCTTGCGATTCCGCTTGGCCTTGGGCTTGCGATGCTGGCTGATAAATCCACCAGTGGTGGCTGTCGTCGTCGTGTGTGATGGCGCTATTGCTGTTCCTGGGGCCGCATAGGTACGTGGTGATCGCGACTTGGTGGACATCTGGACCACCTCGCTATTCCGGACGCCTGTGCCAGAAACTCTGGACGCAGCTCCTCTGGATACCCTGAATGTACTGGATGCGCTGGATGGCACGAATCTTGCCAGCGTCTCACCATGTGTGGCGCGCAGACTGTCCTCCGTGAGCTTCCGTTGTCCCGTGGCGCGGCTCATGTCGGTGTACGGCAGATCCAGCGGGGGCTTTCTTTGGCAGGATCGTTTGCGGCTGCTTCGTTAGTCTGGCGCGTCCTGGACGATCACCTCAGAACACAGAAAACGGTTTTTGATTGGCTAAAAACTATGTGAGATGAAAAATTGCGTTCGTGTCATTCGGTTTGCAAGGCACTTACCGTACTGTACGCCTGTGTACTGTACGCCACCTCGCCGCGCAGATGAGAGTCTCTCATTGAGAGAAGAGAGTGTGCCCGTACGTAGCACGTTGGTGACGGAGATCCTGCCTCTCTCAACGAAGACGACGCCGTCAAGATGGCCTTCGCCATCGACCCAAGGAAAAGTTTATCGATCGATACAGTCTAAGGTATTGATTGATGGAGCTGCACGCAGGTGAACCTAGGTAAGAGGAATCGTCGCGGCAGAGAGACCCAGCCAGACGAAGCAAGCTCCATCGGCGAGATTGTCATCGAGATGGAGTTGTGGACATGGGGACGAGGCGCTGGTTCTCATTCGGGTTTAGTGGTAGGACCCGGAGATCGATGGCTTGTTGCCGTGAGATCGATAGCCGTTGGCTTTGGTCGACGGACCACATCACGTCCACGTAGCAAGTAGTAGTCAACGTCAGTATCCAACGCGTTCTCTCAAAGAGCACCTAGATTACAAGATCAAGCAGCCATGTACTCTTTCCGTACGACTTCGACGTAGATGGTATCACTCAATAGACTTCATGATGGTGAGGGATAGTGTTCACAAAGCCAGTGTCATGAGGGTGTCGATGGGGACTGTACTCGTGTAGCCGTGGATTTTCCCACGCGACATTTCAATGGAATCCGACCGGATTCCATTGTATTTTACGGTATCTAGAGTACTTCTTGATAGTGTTTCTGTTCGCGGTTGGTTCATAGATTACTTTCGGTGGCATTGTTTCTCTGTTCTTCTGGTGATGGATTTCTAGCGTCGGACAT